>BLKR01001541.1:0-276389 GCA_011170035.1 Teleogryllus occipitalis
TGTGCGCAATGCATTCAACTCTGTGCGCTGGGACGATATCATGGAGGCTCTGGGAAACTTTGATGTACCGACGTACCTACTGCGCATCCTGAGCAGCTACCTGACAGACAGACTTCTAATCTACGACACCGAGGACGGACAGAAAAGCAAGCGACTGACGGCAGGAGCGGCGCAAGGATCCATCCTAGGACCAGGCCTCTGGAATGCTATGACGCCATCCTCAAGCTGACAATGCCCGATGGCATCTTCCTTGTAGGATACGCGGACGACCTTGCAGCAATCATCACTACACGCACGCTAGAGGGCCTACAAATAAAACTGAACCAGACGATGAGACGAATACAGACATGGATGACAGACCACAAACTAGAACTGGCCATAAACAAAACGGAGATAACCCTTTTGACAAAACGTCGACTGGACCCTGTGGTGAGTATGGAAATACAAGGGCACTGTATCCAAGCGGCAAAAAGTGTTAAATACCTCGGGCTGACACTGGACCGCAAACTCACCTACTGGGAACACATAAAAAACGCATCACAAAAGGCCGCAAAGATTGTAACAGCCCTGGAGAGACTTATGGCCAACACAAAGGGCCCAAAGCCCAATAAGCGCCGAACCCTGCTCTCCATAGCACAATCCATCATGCTATACGGCGCAGAGATCTGGGCCAACGCGCTGAGGCACGAAAGGTACTCCAAACAACTGACATCCGTGCAGAGAAGAGGAGCCCTGAGAATAACAAGTGCGTATAGGACAGTTTCGGATGCCGCTAGTTTTGTGGTCGCGGGAGTAATCCCAATCGATCTACTGGCACAAGAACGAAAGGAGCTATACGACAAGAAACCTCTGGCAAACCCGACAGATGGGAGAACGAAGACAAAGGCAGGTGGACAGCCAGACTCATTCCCAAAGTTGAGCCCTGGACAACACGCAAACACGGCGAAACAGATTTTCATCTCGCCCAATTTCTCACGGGACATGGACACTTCCGAGCCTACCTACACCGGATGACTAAAGTGGACAGACCAGACTGCACGTACTGCGGCCACGCTAAGGACGATGCCCAGCACACATTCTTCGAATGCGAGAGATGGCACGTACTAAAGCACGAGGTACAAACAAAGCTAGGAGACATCAATCCAGACAACGTGGTGGACAAGATGTTAAACAGCCGCGAAAATTGGATCACGATCGCAGACTACGTGACAGGAATCTTGAGACAGAAGAAAAACGACGAGAAAACAGTACAAAACACGACTAACCGTAGAACAAACTAGACCCACCAAACAAAACCGACGACACAAGACAAAATACGCTTGACAAACTACAAAAGACAGAAGAGAAGCCTATAGGCCAAGAACACGGCCCCACTCTGATGAAATGCTGAAGAAGCGATACCGGAGTGGACAAGGCCAAGAAGAAACGGGGTTTGTGTTTTTTAGTGGGTGCGAGCCTCACACTACCTAGGGAAACGGCCACACGGCTCTCTAGGTGTCTGGTAGAGATTTTTCACACCATCCCCAGGCCAAAAAAAAAAAAAAAAAAAAAAAAAAAATTATTATTATTATTATTATTATTATTATTATTATTATTATTATTATTATTATTATTATTATTATTTATCCCTCGACGATGCCCATTTTTCATGGGTTGAGCCACTTTCACAGCTTTCTTAGGTATACATATTATACATACCTAATTCCTACTACCCTCTTTGGGTTGAGCACTGCTGTTATGGAAGATTTGTAGTTTAGTAGTTTAGGCATACGAGTGTCCGGTTCGTGGTTACTTTTATTATAAGTTCCCGACCGTATAGGATTATATTTGATGATCAATTGAATCAATTGTGCTCACTCTTGACCCTTGTTTTGTACACCCACTGTTTCTTTCCACCACTAAAGAATACTACACGCTATTCACAAGCATTGATAATTCGTGTTTAGCGAACATTGTTACAAATGGATGGACAAGATATCTTGTTTCAAAGTATTTTTAAAGTAGAAAAGGTAAGATAGCTGTTTAGGTATTACGCCAATTTTTATGTTTCTCATTTGTACAGTTTGCAACCACGGCAAACTAGGAAATTCTTACTTCCTTAGCACCCAAATAACCTCTTGAAGGGATACAGCATGTACGAAGGAAATGTTTATTACTGGCATTTTCTGTTGATTTCAGGTTAAAGAAGAACCTGATGAGTTTTTTGAAGGAGCCAGATCCGTTGTGAGTTGCGTTTGCAAGATCTATTTGGTCTTGGAAATTGATTTGATATGACATTTCTATTTTACTATGTGTTACTGCCAATGTGGAAGAAACATGGTAGTGGAGGTGAAGACGGAGTGGATTGGGAAACTTGATTTGACAAATGTTGGGTGCACATGATTGTGTTGTGTTCAATACAAGTATGTTACAGTGAATGTTTTGTGGTAGAAAGCCAGTTTGATTAAACTTCAGTACAGAAGGGCAGTTGAATTGATTGTTCTTATGGTTGTAGTGTTGGCATGGAACCATGGAACAATATTGTGAATCCTAACTGCGCCCTAAAAGTATTTTCACTTATACATGTTTTGGAATTTTGCAATTTCCAGAATCAAAGGATTTTAAGGTACATTTTCACACTTTCAAGTCAATAAAGCAGTGTACAAAAACAAACTATGTGTTGTTAGAGAAAACTGTTAAGAAAAATGCCTGTATTAAATATTGTAGTTTTGTGAACTCTGTTCACGCAACACAGGGATGAAGAGAGAGGACAAAACCACTGAGGATAGTTAACTTCCATTTTCGGATACATTAGTGTGTTTCTTGTTTATGCAATGATTGAGAATGCTGTTAAAATGTGCCCTACAGGAACACATCTGGGGGTATTTGATGAGATATATGTAAGATTCATTAACTGAAAGTCTTATTTTAGTTACATGTTAGGCATTTTTAGATGTCAATATTACTGATGTTTTTATTCCTTCATATATTGTATGAGGTCTAGTTGTGGAGCTTTTGGAGGGAAACATTTACATTAATGTAAATTGAAATTGTAATTTTACTTTTATCATGTAAATGACTAGTTGGTTTAGACTTTATTAACCATAGCAATGTCAAGGTATAAAAGGTTTTTTCTACTCCCCAATTCTGTAATTCTGTCCTTTGATGGTTGCAAACTGTTGCATAATGATACTCATTATGGTACAAGTTCTTGACCAATCATAGAGAAGTTTACAAACCATTTTTGACACTTCATTAATTGTTGAGAATCATTCTAGGAAATGTTTTGTTCCATTGTGAACATTAAGGGGAGTCAACATGAAAAAACTGAAAATTTTGACACATTTAGTGTTTAGTTCAATTTTAATTATTTGTAGTTTTCTCAAAGTTATCTAAGATAAATCAAATTTCTTATTTGTTTCATAAACTTATTATTAAAAACACAAATGTTATAAAAGTACTACAGCATGTGTAGAAAGTGTTATTTTATTCTAATACCAAATTTCCAAATAGTATTTTGAATACTTCCTTAGAAAAAAGAACATGAAGAAGGTCAGTTTAACATAGGCAACATAGGACTTGTGGACTCCCCTTAAAATTGCATTTAATATTATATTAGGTCTGTCAGTTTTAATTTATTTTATTATCAGTAATTTTTACGCGTAATGTTATTTAAAATAAATTGGATCATAATTTCACTCTTATCCTATTTGACTAGTACAATGGTAGAGGGAACATTTGACTGACGTTAAGATCAGAACGCATGTTATTTTGTGTTATATGTTGCTGCTGTGTGTTTGTCCTAAAAAAACGACCAATGCTTTAGTTTGAAATGTCTAGTGAATGAGAGGAGGAGTTGGCATCTCCAGAAATAAGAGAAATAGCTAAAATGGTGACCTCAGAATTATTGCCGCAACTTTTGTATTCTCTTGCAGACGGACTGGTAAACTGAAGTCACCTGAGGCAGGTAGGGTAGCTTTCCTCTAGGTGGCCTTGGTTAAATCCTCCATGTCAACTGCCATGAAACAATTCAATGTAAAAGTTTAACTGATAAAGGTTACCATACATTGTAGCAAAAGTACCATATAAAACTCCATGTAATGAATCTTAATACACTCATGTGAAGTTGACGGTATGAGTGAGTTTCATAAAATCACACTCGTGTATTACATCATTGTTTCATAATGTACTATTTATGCATTACCAGAATAAGAGGGATTGGCAGACAGATGTCCTGCAGAACTTGCAGCTTGAAGTTTTATTGTATTAGACAATTTCCCTAAATGAAGAAATTGAACCATGAAATAATGAAGATGTTTACTTGTTTTAAAAAATCTGATTCACTTTCTACACTCTAAAAGGAAGCCAAAAATATTTTTGCAACAGTATTTGTACTAAAAGTTAAAAAGAATTTTATGTCAACTAAATGCATCTTCATAACTTGACAGCGTATTTAACTGTTACACAGAGAATTAAAAAAAACAAACAGATATTTCCAAAATGTTTTGTGAATTTTTAAGTTAAAATTAATAAGTGAATGCTCCTGAATTTTTTCTCCATGTAATGCTGTCTAGAAAAGCACTTTTATGAATGAGTGCATGCATTATTGAGGTCTAGTACATTCCTGTTTTGTGTGGTTCTGTGTTTAGAGAAATAGAATCCTTGTTTCTTAGGGGATTTCTGTAAAGATTATTATTTTAAATATGTATGTGGTAGGATTTGTAATTTTATGGGCAGTGGTTTGCAAGATTTGTCAGATGAGTTTATCATTGATCTGAATATTTGTTTTTATTATTGAATTTTCACATCTATTGTTCTCTTTTTGATTAATTGAGAATGTAGTTTCCTTCTTAGAAAAAGTTCTTTGTTAATAAAATGTGTCATAATGGACAGGAATTGAGTAAAAGAAGATGATGGATTATATTTGTATTGTGTGTGTAGGATCTGGTGTTGCCTGCCAAAGGATTGGAACACACAGAAGTCTTGGATGAAGCGGTTGAGGAGGAATGCAAGGTGAGGATTACAGCTTCCCCTTAATGGGGTCCATTTATCACTAGAATATGGAGCATTGTTTTGGGAACGGTCTTTATATAGATGAAATTAATTTGGGACCTTTAGTATTACTTTTGAATTACTTGTTATTGGCCTTTGTGATTGTTTATCTGTAACATTACAATGAATTTTTTTCTTTTGTTATTCTATACTTTTATTATTGTTTTCATGAGTTGCTAAAATGCTGTTGTTTGTTGCTTTTTCCATAGGACCTACACAATACAAGCACCTTGAGTAGTGTGATTAAGAAGGAAGAAAATGAAGAAGTAAGCTTTTCACATGTACTCTTCTCAAATTGATGTTGAATGCTTGAGAGTATTTCCTTCTCAGAGGAAAAATTAATAAAATGTGTCCTAATATCTGGGAATTGAGCCAAGGGAAATGATGGATAATATTTGTTTTGTGTGTGTGTGTGTGTGTGTAGGAGCTGGAACCACCTGTCACAGTGTTTCTTAATGCCACAGAGGTCACAAAAGAAGAGGTTGAGGAGGAATGTGAGGTATTACAGCTAACTTTTTCTGTTTGTTTGCACGGAAATACATTAAATGTTATATAATTCTGACTACTTTAATGAGTGTCTGTTGTGATATTTTATGATATTTCGGTATCAGTCCATCAATTATTTAGGAGACTAAATGAGTACAAAAATTGTCCATTTAAAATCATTTTGCAACAGTTGATCAGTGTACTTTAGTTTTGAAGTACAGTAGTTGTGAATAGATGTGTTCCTAAACAAGTACTTTAAAATCAGAAAATACCATCAAAGAAAACAGAACTACAATGAATTCAGAAATCATTTATCAGTGAGTGACCCACATCGTCCTCCTTTCGTGGACACAATCTCAAGAAACCACACATAAAGTTTATTTTATTTTATTTTTTTGTATTATACCTCTGGAGATATTTTTTGGTATTGACAGTTAGTTAGCCAATGGTGAAGTATCACCCACTACTCACCTCTTTCATAGCTGGACTGATGGGATACTTTAATCAAAAATCAATAACAGTTTATCAAGTTCATCTTGTCATGGGACATCATGGCCCAACACATTTGCTTACACAAAAAACCCGAAGTCATGCCTGTGGGACTGCTTTCACACCATCTGCAAGGATTGGAAGAAGCTGTCATATCTCGTGAATCCAATTGGCCTTGTACGTACCTCTGCCATGGAAACATTGAGTTAACACCTAACTGTCAGTCCCAAAGTTTCATATCCCACAGTGTACAAAATTATAATGAAACAATTTTGGTTTTTGTCTTTTAACTTTGAAGTGAAATGCAGAATACAGTAAAACTTCACTTATACGTTTTTCAGGGGACCGAAGAAAAAAAATGTATAAGTGAGAAAAACACATAACTGAAATTGAATTTTATGAGCAAAAAAAAATCTCTATTTTTACTCTACTGTTTTATTAGAAAACTTACTACCAAAAAAGAAGATTTCAATATGTAGTTTAAATGATTACTTATGAAAAAAGTCTGTTATCTTGGTCTGTTTAACATTATAAGCCCCCAAGGTATACACTTCCCCCTCCAAACGTGATAGCTGTCCCATCACCTCATCTGCGACACTGTGTTGCATAACAAACTTTTTAACAGTTTCTAATGCTGCAACAGCTTCACTGAAACCTACTACATTTATTTCACTATCATCCACTTCATCATCACTGTCTTCATCAATCTCTTCGTTGATTTCACTCACAATGTCCTCAATGGACCTTAGTTCAGATGTAACCACATCTTTATCTACATCCACAAATTCTGTGAAGTCCGCTTGATTGATGGATAAATCTCCCAAAGCTAACTCCATTTCTACATCATCTTCGGGGCTGCCAAATCCAGCTTTCCGGAAACAGTTCCTGATGGTAGATTCTTCAACTTTCTGCCATGAGGAGGAGATAAAATGCATAGCCTATGAGAAAAAAAAGGAGTGTTCCTGATTATAAAAACTAAAAATTCTACCTCACTGACCATAAAACTAAAAATTTTACCTGTAATACATTTATTTTAGTCGAACTCCTGTTTCCGTTGTCGATGTAGCGGATGGCCTGTTGCACCAACATTTTTCGGTAGTGCAACTTTTAAGTTTCGGATAACCCCTAGATCCATGGGTTGCAACTCGCTGGTGCAGTTCGAGGGGAAAAATTGCACCTTGATGTTCCGTAGATATGAGGTGTCTGGTGGATGTGCTGGACACTTGTCTACAAATAATAGTATTTTTCGCCCTCTGATACCCATTCTGGCATCTAAAGCCCGCAACCAATCTTCAAAGATTTTCGTGGTCATCCACGAATTTGTATTGTGTTCATATTTGGTGGGCAGTGTTTTAATGTGTTTGAAGCATCGCGGCTTCGCAAATTTCCCGATCGTGACCGGTGGCAATTTTTCTGTCCCATCACTGTTAGCACATAAAAGCACAGTTACACGGTCTTTGCTCTTCTTACCCCCGTGACAATTTTCTCCCTTGAACGCCATCGTCTTTTCAGGCATTAGGGAATAGAAACGCCCCGTCTCGTCGGCGTTAAAAATATCTTTGGGGGCATACTGCTCCACCAGTTCTTGAAGAGGTCCCGACTTCCATGCCGACACGACATCTGCATCAACATTTCCGCTTTCGCCGCACATACTTTTGCAGCAGATTCCGTGTCGCAGCTTGAATTTATGAAGCCAGCCATGAAGCTTGGAAATTTTCTAAACCAAGCCGCAGTCCAATTTCAGTCGCTTTCTCGCACAATAAGGGGCCGCTTATTGGTATACCTTCAGCACGATGCTGCTGAAACCACTGTAGCAATGCATCTTCCAAATTTTCATATTTTCCTCCTTGAATTCGCATTCTCTTGCTACTAGACAGCGTGGATGCCGGTATTCCCAGTTCTTTAGCAATTTCTACTTTCTTTTTATTTCCACTCTCCCTAACAACTTTTAAAATTTTTATTTTCTCTGATATTGAAAGGGGTTGCCTTTTCCTACCACTCATTTTCGTGTAATATCGCGGACGCAAAACCAGAAAGAAGACGAACTACGACAGTACAACAAACGCGAGATGAAGGCGCGACCTGAGCGACACGAAGACTATTCGCAAATCCCAGCCAAGAACTGCAGATTGCAGAACAGAAAGGATGATACTGTTGAACTTGTGTGTCTCAGTTTCACTACGGAAACGAAGGCCGTGACCTGCGTGGGCTACAACTGGCGACGAAGACCCACGGCTGCTTGCTTTGCTTTCAAGCTTCATGTTACTTGAGATAACGCGGATCAAAGCACGGTGATCTAATACGTGGGCGACAGGAAGCGCACGACAGCCACAACTCCACCGTCTGGCGACACCCGCCGCGCCGCGCCTCGCGGAAAGGGATCGGTTTCATTAGCCGCTTGCGCCATCCGCTACCGAAAGGAACTCGTGTTATTACGGCGAGCCAAAGGCACCTTTGGAGACTGGGACAGTCAATGCACAAACATTCTCATTTATTGGTCATCTATGTCATTACTCTCTCCTGGGGACACCTTTCACCTTCCCTCGGAGCTAGCTGTCGCCTCCTGAGATCCTCAGAGAGCTCCCATGCGCATACGACTGAAAGTTTTCGTTTTGGAAGTCCCGCTTCTGGAGGTGGGCCGGGAGCCGACTTTCGCTACCACCCGCGGGCTCGCGCGGTCTTGACCCCTCAGCTAGGCCGAGTCGAGCTTCTATATTACAAGTTTCATTAACAGGAAGTGGCCTCAGAGGGCAAGAGTCAGCTCCGCGGGAGCGCTCTGGAGCGTGTCGACTCGAGCAAAATTCCGGGCACGACGCAGATCGTCCAGCGCCTCTGCGGGATCATTTGAACGTTATACGGCCTTAAAGGGACTTTTATTTTGAACGTAGAAGTGTGAAAAACGTATAAACGTAAAACGTATATCTGAAATAATTTTGCATGGGAATTATAGGAATTTATTCGGGACCTAACAAAAAAAAACGTATAACCGTGAAAAACGTATAAGTGAGAAACGTTTAAACGGCGTTTCACTGTATGTTGTGTAGCTCACCTTCAAAGTGATCTTCGGTGTCCTGTTACAGGACCCTTTGGCTACGTGTGTTGAAAGTTTTCGCATTAAAACTGAAGATACTGATGAACGTTCATGCTCTCCTGGTGAGTAGGGAAAAAGATATGTTTAGGTGGTGATACTGTGTGGGAATTGTACTTGGGGAAGGAGATTTCATTTTCCAAAAATCACTGTGAATACACTTTCTGCCGAGTTTGCTTCTAGTGGTGTGAAGGAGAGATGTCTATATTGAACTTGCTACTGCTTTCCTTGTCAGGAGGAATTAACACCTTTTTCTGCTTTGAGTTAACCATGATGAATTTATAGGCAACTTACAATAGTGATTGTTAACTTCAGGAGAACAAAGAGCAGTGCATTTTTCTCTAAGGCTGTTTTTCAGGGATAATTTTATTATTTGATAGCTGACTTTTATAATATGGAAAGTCAGAGAAAGAAAGAAAGTAATAATGTTTGAAAATAATTTTCTTTTCTCCCACAAAGACTTCTAATATCCACCAGGTAATCATTTTGATGGAATTTTTAAAATTTTATTCAGATGTCTTTAACAATTCTTTCACTGTTAGTGCAGCTAAGGTTTGGAATGAGCTTCCAAAGAAGTGACCTTTTCTTAATCTCGGAGTACTTTAAAAAGAAGTTGTAAAACTTGAGAAATATGTGGAGGTCAATCCACATCAAATTTTTCACAAAACACTGAAGAAGTTACTCTCTGACATGGAATTTTTATAAAATACCTGTCAGATTGTACCATATCCCTTTAAGCCCTGGCTGTCTTTTTCATGAGAATTCAGTCTCTTTGAAGTATTGTTGAGTCTGCGATAGCAAAGACCTGTGCCTGACTACGGTGAGGGTATTAGGAAAGGTAGTAGCAGGTTGCATGCAAGATAAATTGTATTTTCAGTGCAGTCATAGAACACAGGATCTGTTAGTTTTCAAATTCAAATTACATGTGGTGTGCAAGTAAAGTTGTGCATTTATTTATTTATTTTTTCAAGTGTATCGCAAATTATAGATGATTGCTTTGATTAAGTTTAGTTAGTGGACTAGAGGTGCTTTATGTTAAAAAAACTTTTTGTTTTGAATTAATTTTAAGTAATATAGGAGACACGGGGAAACATAGTTGAATTTGAAAGTATTATTGTCAACGGATTTTGGGGGCAAATTCATATGGGAAAAAAATATATTAATTTTTTTAATTAATTTTCGGTGTGATAACTTTGCAGTACTGTCAAAATTTTTTCTTCTAAAATGGGTTTTATAACATATTTTTCTCAGTTTTTTTAATTAATGTGGACGATAGTGAAAAAAAATTAAAACCAGTTTTTTCACTTTAAACATTTGAATTACTAGTACAGTTAGAAAAGTGTATGGATCATTTCAGTTATACATATACCAGTTCCCTATCCGAAAGATTTGGTTCCCTTGTTTATTAGAAATGGTTCTTTTTTGATGGAGAAAATTGATGTATTTTGAGAAACATTTAAATTAGTTCTTCACAATATCTAATCTCTGTACTTAATGTCACTGAGTTTACAAATTATAACATCATAGACTCTTTTAATGCAAATTACTTCACAATATTGCCACTGATTTTATGATTTATAACATTGAAGATTTTTAATGCAAAGAACGCATTCCACTTGCATGGCCGCCTACCACTCTAGGAGACATTATGAAACGATGGAAAAAATCAGTTAATTAAAGTATCCATGGCTACTTTGATTTATTTGCGTAATTTTCCTGGACACTTCTCGGATGGTTGTCTCTGTATATTATCAAAAGTTAAATGTACGTAGAAATGTTTCTTGATGAGAGAATGTTGTTTCCTTTTTTTTCGCCCTGTAAGTCTTTTAAATTGGTTTGTATTGTCTACCAAGATGAATAATTCCGACAATACATCGAAAAAATATATAATGCAAATCAACAGGTGAGTTACCTTTTTTATCTATTTATTTACTACACCCTTTAAAAGAAATTCTCTTAAAATGAGTGTTCCCTTCAACATAAATTCTCTTAAAAGTGAGGGAGGTTTATAAAACAGTGAGCGTCGGAGCAAGAGCGGAGGTTGCATGTTTACCTGGTCGCGAGAGCGTTGCATGTTTGATCTACCGGGTAGCGACGTGCGATAGCATGTTATGGACCACATGGTGTTAAAATGCGTTGGTTATAAAATTAGATATCTAGCATGAAAAATACGAATAATCACTTCACTGGATTAAAGGCAGAGCGACCACCATAAACTTCCGATTTACCAACTAGTAATATAAAATTAGTCATATTCGGGGTTAGCAGGAATTAAAGAGCGGCAGTAGAGCACTAATAAATTAGTAATATAGTAATCAATTTTCTTTTAAATTGTAATGTGTAAAACTAATGTTTAAATGTACCGCGTAAATGTTGATTGACTGGTATCACAACTTTCATCTGTTCACATTGCAGAGAACCAATTCCTGTAAGGTGAACAAAATGTTTCGTGTCAAAGGAACTGAATCTCTCGCCCAATGAACTGGTATATGTATGACGGAAAGGATCCAAATGTAAATTAGGTAAATTAACCTAATTTTTCTCATGATCCACGAAATAAAACTATTCCGGTAATAGTATTTACTGACGATGTCAAGGTGTCGCCACTGGAAGTCTACACGCCAATTTCCTAACCGAACCTTGTTTCATTAGGTATCTAGGTTCAGGAGAATTGCTTGCATCCATCATTCTCAATCTACGGTACACAATATTGTTTATATAGATATATCGCAAGCAACACCCCACAATATTGTAATAATGTGCCGCAGCAACAGAATGGAATTGCTATCGCAGTAATGTACATTTCTAGGTATGTTAATGGCTATTAAGTTTTATTTTCCAGATCTTCATTTGTGGCGGTGTCAATATATAATAAGGCATGAATAAATGAACTTAATATTACCAATCCTCGAACATTAGTTATTCAATTAGTTTATTAGTATTAGAGTTGGTTATTTATCAACTGTGTATGATATTCTCTATCTAACCCATAAACATGTTAAAATCTGAATACAGACGAAGAAAAAAACGTTTTTGACATGCATTGATAAGAAAATATTTGCCGAGCTTGTATGCAAAATGAATTGCGCATAGTTTTGACAAAGCTACACTGGCAACAGTATGATGCTCGCTTATAATTTTCTGTAACTTCCAAATTTATTCCTGTTTGTTTCATTTGTCAAAGTAAGGAATGACTGTCGCTCCTGACTATTGAAATGAATGCTGATGTACATCACAGGCACTTTGTTTGAAATGGTTGAATTGGAATTTTCAAGTAAGAGTTGAGGTGTTAGTAGCACAGAAAATGCAATGTTTCAATGTTATGTAGCTGTTTCCAATTGTACGAGAAAGTATGTGGTTTTTAGCCCTTAGTTTTATCTAAAATTTTGCATAAGCTTTGTTAGGTTTAACTTTCATATTAATCATCACAATCTCTTTATTATTTACTCTATTAACTACCTTTATTGCAAATTGTTTTAAATTTCTCTAAATTGTTTTGTTTATCTGAAGGATGTAGGGTAAGCGTTAAATTGTATTATTCCCTACAATAACAGGAAATTCCACGTTTTTAATTATTGGTTGCTTCACGTTATTTATCTTTCTTAGCTTCTTCTATATTTTAATTTGGTTTATATAATTGTATAATTAGTTAAAACTTTAGTAAGAGACACTTTTTCAATTTCTTAGAGTGGAATTGTGGTTATGATAACTTTATTGCTCTGTCCACCAAATTAACTGCTATTTTCATTGTTGGAGGATATTTAGATAAATAATTTAACATAGTTTCTGTGTAACATGACTTTATAAGCCATATAGTAAAGATCTGGTTATCCTTTCTGTGAATTGTTACAGCCAGAAAATTAATTAGTGAATTATTATTAATTATTTAAGACATGTATTTGATTTGTTTGCAATATTATCAACATATCTAATATAATATGAGAATTAAATATCTTAGAGAATGTGCTTTTATAATTGTACCCAACCTGATCTGCGAATAACACACTATTAGACTTCCGATAGGAGAACCATATATTTGTCATTTTTTTATGAAACACGAGTTCAAAATTACTTAAAATGGATCAAATTGCTATTTCTACTTTATTGGGCAGTATAGGGAGCGGAGTATAACTTGGACAAATGTTTGTTTAACTTCTTGACTCATTTTGCACTAGTCTTCCCACCTGTCATGGTTGATCTTCATGTACAAAGGTAATATCCAAAGTAAGGTCCATTTTTCATGTAAAAATGATTTTATATAAATATTTTTTTATATACATCACATAAAATCTTGAACATTGATCAATTCTTCCCTTCTCTCATAGGTACGGAGTAATACCCATAGTAAAGAGAACGTTACGTAATGTCGCGGAAAATCGCTTTCAAGTTTTAAAGGGAAATACTGGTTTTCGGGGCCCACTGATACCAAAAACTTTTTTTTCAAAACGACCGTCCGTCTGTCCGAGCCTCCGTGTGCCTGACCGTGCCTCCGTGCGTTCGTCTGTCCGTGCGTGCGTCCGTCTGTCCGTGCGTCCGTCTGTCCGTGCGTCCGTCTGTCCGTGCGTCCGTCTGTCCGTGCGTCCGTCTGTCCGTGCGTCCGTCTGTCTGTCCGTACGTGCGTCCCGTCTGTCTGTCCGTGGGTGCGTCCGTCTGTCCGTGTGTGCGTCCGTCCTGTCTGTCCGTGCCTTCGTTCGTCTCTTCGTCTGTCCGTGCCTCCGTCCGTATCTACGTGCCTCCTTCCGTCTCCGTCCGTCCATGTGTTCTTCTGTCTGTTCGTCCGCCAGTCTGTACGTCTGTTCGGCCGTCTGTCCGTGTCTCTGTCTTTCCGTCCGTCTGTCCGCCCTCCCCCCTGTTTTTAAATTTCTTGTGTGAATAGTGTGTAAAGGTGGCATACGTCCGATTTTTAGGTTTTCACAGAATTTTCGTAAATTGCAAAAGTTTAATGTTTTTTGGTGTCTTCCTTCGTTTATAATATTGAAGATTGAGATTTTTTCCTTCAAATAGTTTTTTATATATTTTTATATATTTATTATAATGGATTTATAAAGTTCTTTCATGAAGGTGATGTACATTTTTTGAAACTTAGTAGTTTACGCCCTATATTAAAAGAAAACGAGTTTTAAGTCTCCCAATATTTTTTTAAAACTTTTGATAGGGATAGTTCGAAATGCACTCTATGAGATGACATACACGACATACGCTCCCATTCTTTTTTATTTGCAAAAAGAACAAAAATGTATTGTTATTGGCTAGTCTCACGTTAATATTTTTATTTGCGGCGATTTGTGCACATTATTGCATTTACGAGTACATATGCTTTACATGATATGTAATAAGGGTTCTCGAAAACTCAAAACTTTTCTCTGAAAACAAGTACAAAATTCTTCATTTTCAGATACGTTCAAACACCATTTAGTCAAAAACAGCTCCAAATTATTCTTCAAACTTTTCGTACGGGTGGTGCTAATTGTATTGTTGAAGATGACAAAATTTGTTTTGCTGCACTACTTTTTTTCGAAAATTACTGAATTGTAATATTTTTGAATTATCTCTTACACTGTTAACATGCACATTTCCAGCCATTATTTAACATTATGTATTTGTGAGTGAATGTGCTGTAGATAACATGAAATGGAATTTTTCGAAAGTATAAAAGATTCCTCTGAAAAAAGCTTCAAAGTTTACTTTTACTCTAGGGCATGAACGACTTTATCTTAAAAAGTCTCCAAATTTTTGAACTAATATTTCCATGTATCACGAGGTTTTACTCTTCTTTAATATATTAAAAGTAATATTTCGAATCTTCCATTAGGAAAGCGAAGAAATGAGAAACATTAAAAAAAATGTATTTAGGATTGCGATAGATGGCAGCCGCTAAGAGGGTGGAGGCAAGACGGTGACGCTAGCGCATACCGAGTAAATTGGAAAATATTACTACGAGATAGTCTATCTGTTCTTGGCTGTCCAGGAGACGCCGCGTCCAAGGCACAGGTGCCGACATTTCGGTCGCCATTCTGCTGACTTCCTCAGTGGCATTACGCCCTGGGTCCTTCGTGAGTGTTGTAATGCCACTGTGGAAGGTCGCAGAATGGCAGTCATAAGGTCGGCACTTGTGCCTTGGACGCGTCATCTCCCGGACAGCCAAGAACATTCAGACTCCGGCCGCGGAAGCTAACACCATTCAGTATCACCACTTCAGTATTTGTGCCATTCAGTATTACCACTAGTTCCATATCATCTGCGTTTCTGTCGATTCAATTTTGTATGTTGTACAGCAGGTTTTATAAGCCCGTTTAGCACCAGCTCGCCACCATGTTGAGGAAGAGTCATCTTTCTCTTCGTCGTCGTTGCTGAAGCACATTCCTGACATATTCTTTCATCGTAGGAAACACACGGAAGTCACTGGGTTGCAAGTCCGGAAAATGGGGTGGGTATGTGGTGATGATCCACCCAAACTGTTTCACACGGAGAAAAACGAACAGTTGCAGTATACCTGATCCATTATACTGTATCATGAGAACACATGATAATATAGGCCCAAACAGGTTCACTGTTACTGTTTCGTGACGGAGGTTGTTGGAACGAAAAGTTGCATCGTAGAGAGTCCCTTTTTGCACTCCTCTGAATTCACCTTGTCAGAAGTTCATGGATAGAAGCTGCCGAGTCGGAGCAACCTTGTTGGAAGAGTTGGCTATCTGCTCGGCGTAAGCGAACAACAGAGGTTGGAGGATCCAGCCTACCGTCATGACGCATCCGGATGAAACTGATAGAAGGAGCCGACCTTCCGTGTCGGCTTGCAGAGCTATACCGGTTGAAGGGCCAGCCGTACATGTTGCCTTATTTAAGCATTTCTTATTGGTGTTACAAGTACTGATCATTGATGGGTGTAGGATGGGTTATGCGTAGTACTTGCTATTAATAGAATATTCATTATGTATTTTTGATCCAACAACAGATCTGTATATTTACCTACACAACCAGACACCGTAAAAACAGAAATAATTGCATAAAAATTATGCATTTAGCGATAGTTAAATTTCACAATAAATTACACAAAAAGCCTCAAAAGCCTTTAAATTCTCTAGTCTGACTGTTATTACGGTCGATATACATACATCAATAATGTCTGCATTGTTTTTGAAGAAAAGTTATATATTATCGGTTCATTATATATATAATGAATATTCTGAAACAGCATGTACCTAGAAATAAAATATTAGAATTTAACAAAAATATTTATTTAGTAAAGTAAAATTTGTAAAATGTAACATAATTCACAATAGAATGAAATATATTGACATAAACTTTTAATAGCTAACAAATGATAATGAAACATTGATGTACTACTTAATCATTTATGTGATCAGGTGGATTAAATACACAAGTAGACTAAGAACATGTTTACAGTCATCAGTAATTATTTCAAAAATATTTTATAACTGTTTCAAAATTATTTGAAAAAACATTTTATAACTGTTTGAAAACTATTTTAAACCTTTTTCACAAGTACATTTAAATAGCAACTTTTATTACTGATCCCCAGAAAACAAATTTAATTCACATTTTTTTATAAAAATGCCACAATTTATTTAAATTATGGCTAAATATGTACCTGAAAATTATTTTCAAATATATTTGTTTATTTCTTTTAACCTTTTTATTTTACAAATTTAATATTGATTTATGTTTATATTAATTTTGGTTACGAAAAGTTCAATTCTATTAGTCCCTTCATTATACTTAGGGTTCTTGCACTCACTATCACAAAATTCATCTACATAAAATTAACACTTAGTGTACAATTACAATGAATGCATAAATAGTTTACATACTGTTAAAATCAAAGAAGTGTATGGAAGATATCACCAACATAAATCATATTTATATTTTTAACTTCTGTTTTATTCAATTTCTGTAATAAATGTACCAACATACTATAAAAATCAAATCAAATTAGTTGAATTAATTTAAAAACTGTAATTAAAATGTATTGCCCTGCATTGATTTAACTGCTGGGTCTGCAATTTGAATCAATCTCATTGCTTAGAAACCTCTTTGCCCATTTGACAATGAATAAGCTAATTGGCTTGCATTTACAAATTCTACACTGACAGTAAGTTAATGTCCTAACTATTGTTATTATCACCTGAATGCAACAATAAAAAAATTGTAGAGAAGAATGTGCACTCAATAACAGCAAATAAACATAGTGAATAAATCATAATTTTAGTATTGTGTAAGGTGGGAGAAGACTCATCACTTTAGCATGGGACAAAATGATTGGCCTTCATTTTAGTGGATGAGTCAAATAAGTTTTCTTAGCAAATTAATAACCTAGTCTGAAGTGACTTTTAAATTTGGCAAGTTATTTTGTTAAATGCATACTTTTCTGGATTGCTTCCAATTTTTGGATTATATTCTTCAAATACTATTGATTAATTTCACACACACATAGATCACTACTCAGTATCACTGGTAACTGACAGTGATACAAGGGAAGGGAAAATAATTAGGTGCAGACTCTTAGTCTGCTTGTATGCAAAAAAAAATAAAATAAAATATGTTATAAAACCATGTATATAAAAAAATAAAATAAAAATGCATATTTAATTAAATTTTGTAAAATTGCCTATACCAATTCAGAAATTGAAAACAGCAGGATTACCTCTATTGAAGTCATTAAATATTGTTGAAGATATTACAATGTCTTTGAAATTAGTGTTTGGACATGCAAGTGTGACTGCCAAGGAAAAATTATATAAACCAATAAATTCAAATTCGATTTAAAACTTCTATGAAATTTAAAGAAAAAAATTGTGATTCAAGAGTAGAAAATGCAGAATTTGACCTCACATTGGCTCAGATTTCATCTTACAAATATGCTCCAATTACATCTGGTGAGGTAGTAGAATGTTCAAAAAGATTCATTTCTCACAAAAGGATGAATTTGACTGAGTAAAATTTAGAAAAATTGTTTAGTGTTCCTGTTTCAAAAGACAATGAAAAAAATACCAAGCTAAAATTTGATTGTGCATGTTTTGTCAAATTTTATGGCATATGCAGATTTTAGCATTTTAAAGGGCACAAGAATCATGTCTAGTAATATTGAATTGCTTTATTTCAAGAGGAAAGTATGTAGTTTACTTGGCAAGGGAAATGTTTCAGAAAATTATCAAGGTCAACACAGTTTCAGAAAATTATCAAGGTCAACACAATTACAACAGTAACGACATTTCTTTGCCCAAGAATCATTAACACAATTGAGATATTTTTCTCTGGTAATTTTGAAGATGAATAATAGCTTAAATCATTGCATGTTTGAGAATGCAGTGTTATCCATACTATATGCCGCAAACAGCACACTGTTGAGAACCCTAAATTATGAAAAACTTGAAACCTTTTTTCCTTGGAAACCCAAGTAAAAATTAATAATCTTTCAAAAGAAAATTACAAATTGTCGTACTCCATGAACTTGATTCGGAACTCTAGTTGTAAAACAATGTCCTGAAAAACCAGCATTTTGAAGTTAATGACACTTTTCTAGTGGGAATGTGAATTTTTTATATTACTCGTACTCATTTGTAGTCATTCTGAGAGCACTACTACATAGTACACATTGAAACTATAACAGAATTATAACACAAGTTATATTACCTAGTGAGAATTTTAAAATAACTTGCCTGGTCAAAAATGAAACACTAAAAAAATTGAACCATCAATGTATATACATTTTGTAAATGTTAAATACGAATGAAATCACAAAAGTTCATGATGCTTCCAAAATTAGCAAAATGTATAGTGGCATCACCTTCAACTACATGTTCATGATCTTGTCATAGAATGCAATAGGCATTTAGAATTAACAATATCCATGAATATCTGCATCAATGAACCATCACCTGTTTCAATGATCAGTTTCCATCACCTGTGCCAGAAACTACCTGAAGAATAAAATTAATACAATAGTATTTGAAAGTATAATTAAAGTGATAATTATTGAAAAATAAAAAAATAGAAAGTGTTTTACAACAGTTTTTTTGAGGAATGCATTATTATTTTGTTCAATTATCTACATCACATGATAGGCTTTAGTCTCAATTTAAATACTGTAATCAAAATTCTGTACACTTATAACATATGGGAATACTACACATCAATTAATTCTACAATTTCTAATTGCCATTAATGTCACTTCAAGACTATATTAAAATTATTTCAATGAATTTGCAACATAATAAATATTATTTTTTTTACATTTTAATACGAATTTGCAATGCTTCATTGAGTATTAAAAACTAATCAAATAACTTAAACTTTTTTAATAGGTACTTTTTTGACTATTTGACTAAAGCACAAATGAATGCAAAATAATTAGTTTGGAAGCCAAGTCCTCTATATCCACTTAACAAGATTAGAATTTGAATTGAAAAGATTCACACCGATGATGTAAAACGAAATAATTGTTCATCTTGTTCGACATAAGCTTTTAGAGGAATTTTACAATTTACATTAAAATAACTTTGAGCTGGATTAATGGCCAAGTTTTGTGCGTTATGTCCAATAGAGATGCACATAAACTAATATATGCCATTCTATTATTACAACTCATGATAGAAATATATATGTATCTAAAAGTTACAATTCCATTCCACCATTCTCTTTTAATCTTGGTTGACAATTCTTGCTTGATTTCAAATAGGCAGTGTAAATGAAGGTGTCATTATCTTTCGAACTTCATTCGCCCGTTTACTCCCAATTAAATACGATTTTCACTTGAAAGAGGTAATTTAGACTCTGTAGTCTCGCGCCTATTAAAAGATATCCACCAATGTCCTTTAGATTATAATTCACACTGATGCAGCACGATAAGTTTCAATACGGTTCTTACCAGTGAACTCTTAGTAAGTTCAGCGATTTGCTTCACCAACGACGCATTCCTATATAATTACAAATTGAAAACTTTCAAAACGATGCACTTTTCGCCACTTCGAAGAAATTCGAAGAATAGTGCTCCCTCCAGCTGCGCGAATTATTTTCTGGGGTCCTCATCACTTTGGTGATCTTACATTTTTTTTTACTACCCAAAGTCTTATTTCTTTATTCTATTTAATCGACACTGATTTCCCATCCAACTCCTTGTATTGAGAAAATTTTTAAGGAAATAAACATCTTCTTTTGCAGATCGCCCTTCAGTAACCTCTTCAAACCCAGCGCAGACACAAGCTAGAAATGATCTCTTAGAGAGACATGAATGCACTGTCTGTCAGAAGAGCTTTTTGCGAAGAGGATATTTACATCGTCACATGCGAATACACACAAGGGAAAAGCCTTTTGAATGTTCTGTCTGCCACAAGGGTTTCTCAGAGAGAGGGCCATTAAATAAACACATGCATATTCACACTGGTGAAAAGCCTTTTGAATGTTCTGCCTGCCACAAGGGTTTCTCAGAAAAGGGATATTTACGTATACACATGCGCATTCACTCAGGGGAAAAGCCATTTGAATGTTCTGTCTGCCACAAGGGTTTCTCAGTAAGAGGGCATTTAAATACACACATGTTAATTCACACAGGGGAAAAGCCTTTTGAATGTTCTGTCTGCAACAAGGGTTTCTCAGAAAAGGGATATTTACGTATACACATGCGCATTCACTCTGGGGAAAAGCCTTTTGAATGTTCTGTCTGCCACAAGGGTTTCTCAGTAAGAGGGCATTTAAATACACACATGCGCATTCACACAGGGGAAAAGCCTTTTGAATGTTCTGTCTGCCAGAAGACTTTCTCAGTAAGAGGACTTTTAAATAAACACATGCGCATTCACTCTGGGGAAAAGCCTTTTGAATGTTCTGTCTGCCACAAGGGTTTTTCACAAAAGGGATATTTACGTATACACATGCGCATTCACTCAGGGGAAAAGCCATTTGAATGTTCTGTCTGCCACAATGGTTTCTCAGAGAGAAGGTCTTTAAATAGACACATGCGCATTCACACTGGGGAAAAGCCTTTTGAATGTTCTGTCTGTAACAAGGGTTTCTCAGAAAAGGGAAATTTACGTATACACATGCGGAGGATTCACACGGGGGAAAAGCCTTTTGAATGTTCTGTCTGCCACAAGGGTTTCTCAGTTAGAGGGCATTTAAATACACACATGTGCATTCACACAGGGGAAAAGCCTTTTGAATGTTCTGTCTGCCAGAAGACTTTCTCAGTAAGAGGACATTTAAATAAACACATGCGCATTCACACTGGTGAAAAGCCTTTTGGATGTTCTGTCTGTAACAAGGGTTTCTCAGAAAAGGGAAATTTACGTATACACATGCGCATTCACTCTGGGGAAATGCCTTTTGAATGTTCTGTCTGCCACAAGGGTTTCTCAGAAAAGGGAAATTTACGTATACACATGC
Source organism: Teleogryllus occipitalis (assembly GCA_011170035.1). Lineage (NCBI taxonomy): Eukaryota > Metazoa > Arthropoda > Insecta > Orthoptera > Gryllidae > Teleogryllus > Teleogryllus occipitalis. The sequence continues at coordinate 21,497 of BLKR01001541.1, forward strand.
GGAGGATTCACACAGGGGAAAAGCCTTTTGAATGTTCTGTCTGCCACAAGGGTTTCTCAGAGAGAGGGCCATTAAATAAACACATGCGCATTCACACTGGTGAAAAGCCTTTTGAATGTTCTGTCTGCCACAAGGGTTTCTCAGAAAAGGGATATTTACGTATACACATGCGCATTCACTCAGGGGAAAAGCCTTTTGAATGTTCTGTCTGCCACAAGGGTTACTCAGTAAGAGGGCATTTAAATACACACATGTTAATTCACACAGGGGAAAAACCTTTTGAATGTTCTGTCTGCCACAAGGGTTTCTCAGAAAAGGGATATTTACGTATACACATGCGCATTCACTCTGGGGAAAAGCCTTTTGAATGTTCTGTCTGCCACAAGGGTTTCTCAGTAAGAGGGCATTTAAATACACACATGCGCATTCACACAGGGGAAAAGCCTTTTGAATGTTCTGTCTGCCAGAAGACTTTCTCAGTAAGAGGACTTTTAAATAAACACATGCGCATTCACACTGGGGAAAAGCCTTTTGAATGTTCTGTCTGCCACAAGGGTTTCTCACAAAAGGGATATTTACGTATACACATGCGCATTCACTCAGGGGAAAAGCCTTTTGAATGTTCTGTCTGCCACAGTGGTTTCTCAGAGAGAAGGTCTGTAAATAGACACATGCGCATTCACACTGGGGAAAAGCCTTTTGAAATTGGTCAGAACTCAGAGGGAAGGCCTTTTGAATATTCGTCTGCCAGAAGGGTTTCGCCCAAAAGGAATCTTAAGTATCCACATTCGAGGTCACTGAGAGGGAAGGCCTTTTTGAATGTGTTTTTGGCCATATGTTTTACTCAGTAAAAGGGACAGTTAGTTTCTGTGAAAGGAGAGTGTTTATGAAACACACGCCGCTCCGCTGATTTTTGTGAATAAACATTCCTTTGGCGAGATGAGCTTCTCAGTAGAAGGCTTTATATAGGCCCCAGTAGATTCACCAGGAATCACCCTATCTTCCCGAATATCTTCACAAATATCCACAGTCATGTAAAATGGTAAAATATGCAATAACTGTTAAACGTGTGATAAATCACAATGATGATACTGTCTAATAACATGGAAATATGAATAAAATGTGTAAAACTAATAAATTATAAAAAATATATATATTGAATTTTTACAAAGAGATCGCCCTGTCTTTAAAATTCTTCATTATCATGGTCAATTTCTAGCTATCAATAGGTGAGTTTTGAGTAAGGCTCTGGTCATCCGGGGAGATAATTTCCCTTCCATTGCTGGAACGTTTAAATGCCTATGAGGTAAGTGGAATATGTGATCTTTCATACTATGCATTAATAAAATGATATAAAGTAGAACTGTCTAAGCCGGAACACAAAAAAATTCCGGTTTTGGGAGGTTTATGTTTTATGCAAGTCCGTCTTATGACATTTGTGATATAGATGTTTCTGTCTTGAAAGTAGTAAATTAAATGATATAACAATTAAAATTCATGTACATAATACGTTTTTATGGAAGAAATTACCAATAAATGAGTATTATACACACTTCGTCAGCTTCTGAGAGTGGGTTGAAAAATACAGACCTTCCTGGCTGTACTCGAACTGCTTGCTGTGTTTCAATGCACAATACGTCACAACCCAAGTGACTTTGATACCGTCGCTTGGTCTTGTGCAGTGCGTATGTCGTCGAGGGGTTAAGATTTTCAACACGGGGCAGGGAGACGCTTGAATAGAAACCATGCCCGCACACCACGTTCTGAGAGTCGGGAGAGAAATTTCCCCTACGGCCTTCGCCTTCGGAGACAATCGACCCGAAGGTCGAATTACTCTGACAGCTGAAGTCCCTCTTCTTTAATGGCCGGCTGCCACGACTAAATCGCGTGTCACAAGGGTAGAGAATTTAAAACAAGCTTGCGGATGCATTCATTTCTTTAAGTACATCTCCATATGCATTAAATTTCTAGGAACTCCGTTGTGTAATAGTATATTAGGCAATTAGTTTATAATGACCTTTTTTGCACGAGTAAGAAAATATTACTGAACGTTAGGAGTTGCTTCTTGCCAAAAAGAAATATTGCAAGAAGCTGCAAAAGCAGAAAATGAACGCTGGATGGATGAAAAATATGCAAATTTTGTAGTCGTGACTGTTCTTTCCTGTCTGTCGGGGAAGGTTGGATGAGTTACTACATTACACTTGCTGGAATAAAACGGTCCACAGCATGTAAGGCTAAGGCTTAATGTTTAACCTGATGGTGCACATATTCAAAACTAAAGGCAATGAATAATTTGTAGCTGCACAGAACACCACGAGCTATTCTCAGCCACAAAGCCTTTTGGCAACGAAATCGAACAAAGACGGAAATGCCCAACTGCTTGTCGGACCCACGCCAAGGAAAAACCCCTGACGTCATTAGAAGGGCGCGTCTCGTCTAGTGAAAGGGCGCGAAGGCCTACGTCACACGGCGGTTAGTAGGTTAGCTGCAAGGGGGCGCCAGATGACGGTTCGTGGGCCAGATGAGTCAGGTCACGTGACGCACAACCCAATGCGTGATTGGCGGGGAGCCACCGCATCATCATGACTGGATGGGGACTGACGCGTGCCATAAATAGGGAGATAGGAGCTTCCGCGGTCTTCTATTTTGATAAATTCTTCGGTGAGCGAGCTTCTGCTATTTCTGAGCGAGTCGGAACTTTCTGGCTCGGCTTCTCTACGTGTCGCGTCGCCGTGTGGCTGCCGAGTGCCGCGATCAGTGTCTCGCGCTGAGGCGTTAGCCGCCGAAGACTGGTACAAGCGTGAACTTTACCGCGTGTACGCACGCAAGCGTGTCCGCCCCACATGTGCGGGCGCCAGGAGAAGCAACGGAAGACGGAGGGCGCCTTCCCTGAGGCATCGCTCTCGCCACGCCGCCACTTCAGCGAGTTACGAGGGAGACCCGGCGTCGGCTGGAGTTGACTGCGCCTCGCTACCACCGAAGACCACCACCTACCAGCGCCGGTCACGGAGCATTTCGGGTGAGATTGCCAATGGGGAACCGCACACAAACATTTAAAAGGTGGAGATAAAGACGGTCGAGAGAGAGAGAGAGAGAGTTACGAGAGAGGAGTAGATCGTAAGGGCGCAGTAGGCGTCAATTGTGATTTAGCAGTGATAATGATGTATGGGGCGTAAGTGTTTCTTTTGGGTGGGTACTAGAATAATTCAAGCCATATTTCTTTATAATTAGATCATTTAATGATAGAAAACCAGAATCCGGTACATGCATGTCTCCCGAATCCTCTGCCTGATACTATAAGTGGCTACGCAGGGGAGTTCTCACTACCACTGGCAGCCGGGCGAGCAGCCAGCCCACGTTGGACAGGGCAAAAGCTCACAAATTGTTTAAGGGGACATTCGCGACGTAATGGTGGAGACATTACAGCACTAATGTCCCGGAGGGTGATCTTCAAATGTAGCTAGATAGTACGTTGAAGAATCAGTGTATAATAAGATTTAAATTACAACAAGATATTGGTTAGTGCAGAAACTAAAAAAAGTAAGCACTTGGTAATTAAATACATCTTCTGGAGTGTCTGACAAATTTATCCAATTGTACTATTTATATTTATAAAAACTAATTAATATTCTTAGTTATTATTGTTAAATATTACCGAATGACAGCAACATAATTGTAAATTAGTAATAAATTAATAAATTAGATTTTAAAAGTAGAAGGTTTTTCACAATATATTTGATTTTACTGCGAACACAGATTATATTACCACCGCCTTTTTTATACTCCATAACTGATGATATTTAGGGGCTGTGACTATTATGTCAGCGATGATTTATATTTCGTGCAGAAATAGCGATAACGTAATGATTCGTGTCATAATGTCATATTATGAACAATTTTCTAATGGAAAAGGGTTGTTTATATTGCTGGTACACAAAAAAGATTCCCCCCCCCCCTGCAGGAGATGAAAAACCGTCCCATCTCCACGTTGGAGAAGTTCCGTTTTAGGATGTGTCCAATTAACTTCACAGGCCGAAGAAATTTTCCGGTTAAGGAACGTTTCCGGTTTGTAATGGTTCCTGTTTACACAGATTTTACTGTAATGTGTGTAATTGAAATTGGAGTGTATGTTATTCTGTACTGCTTTTTTATAACCTCAAGATTATAGTGATAATCTAAAATCTATTTGGATTGTTTTTCAATGTAATTCTTTTTTTTCTCTCTGGCCCAATCTGGAATGGATAAGACGATTTCAATGTTTTCTGCCTAGTGCCATAAATAAATTGTTTTGAAACTTTTCATAGTGTTCCCATAATAATATGTGTAATTTAAAAAATAAAACAAGAATTTCTCAAAGGTGATTCAATTTTTAAAAAAAATCTAGTTAGTCCTATATGTCCAGTATGAGTTGACATAGTGCCATTTTGCTCTATTCTTTGTTGGTGGTGTTTTTTTAGAAATTAGAAAATATATGTTTTACTTGCTTCTCATGTCAATATTTACAATCGATGCGATTTGTTGACATTAATGCATTTACAAGTACACGTTTAAATTTCGTCTAAGTTTCTGGAAAATTCAAAACTTTTCAGTAAGGTCGATCTCAAAATGTCGTATTCTCAGAAATGTTTAAACGCGGTTAGTGGTAATTGGACTGTTTAAGTGGACATCAAATTCCTTTTGCAGTATTCTTTTTTAATTACACCAATGTATGTTTTTAAATTTCTTTCACGCGGTTAACGTATATTTTCCAGCGATTTGTATTCATTATTGTCTTTGCGCGTGGAAGTGCTTCAAATGACGTCCAATGAAGTTTTTCGAAAATTCAGAAGATTTCTGTGAAAAAGAGCTTCAAATTTCACATTTACAGTAACGCCTTCTTCTTAATAGCAGCTCAAAAGTTTTCACCAAAAATTCCATATAGGACGAGATTATACTGTTCTGTAATATTCTTAAAGTTATAATTCGTTTCTTCTTAGCAAATAAAAAAATTGAGGAAATTAGGAAATTTCAAGAAAAGGTACTTTAGACGATTAAATTGCAGCTAGCAGGAGGATGGGGCAAGACCGGAAAGTTAGCCCAGACCAAAGAAATTATAAAACTAGCTCGTACGAGAAATCCTATGCCTTTGTGTTGCACCACTAATTTTATATTCTGTTATTATTAGTAGCAGGCGGCCATATATGACCACACTAAACATTCTCTTCCGAGGATCGATTATATTCTATCCCGGAGAGATTAACGTGTGTCGCTATAGAGATCAGCTTTTCGCTGCTCCCTTGGTAAGACAAGGTTGATGAGCCGTGGATTTTGAGGTGAGAGGATGATGAGAGGTGGGGTGAACGTGAACTTTTTGAACCATCCCAGCGTTCGCCTGTATGACCGAGGGAAACCACGAAAACTCCAGTCAGGATGGCCGGTTCCGACTGCGAATTCAGCGCGCTACGCAGAGCCACTTTGCTCGGTGTTATTATTATTATTATTATTATTATTATTATTATTATTATTATAATTTTGGCCGGGGGGAAAAATGTATTATGCACCGCCGGGCAAACAGATGGGCTATCCCTAGTGTGTGAGACCCTCCTCCACTAAAAAAAACTCGTCTTGCGTCCATGCCTCTCTCCATTGAACCGTCGCTAGACATTACTTCATGGAAAGACAGGCGATTAGCTGGGCTGTAACCGCAGTTCATTACGTAGCCTTTGTTCCTTTCATTTTCTTAATGAAGTGACGAACTCTTAAATTATGCCCCACTGTTTGCTTGATTTGTGCATGAGTTCCACCATGTTTGACGGGGAGACATCCACTATCCACAACCTGTTCTGTTGTGACCTCTGTGGCATTAAGAAACACTTACAGGTGGCTCCAGCTCCTACACACACACACACACACACAAAACAAATATTATCCATCATTTCCCCTTGGCACAATTCCCAGATATTAGGACACATTTTATTAATTTTTCCTCTGAGATGGAAATACTCTCAAGCATTCAACATCAAATCAAATTGAGAATAGTACATGTGAAAAGCTTACTTCATTTTCTTTCTTCTTAAACACACTACTCAAGGTGAATGTACTGTGTAGGTCCAATGGAAAAAGCAACAAACAACAACAAAAAACACAATTTTAATATTTTTTCTTAAATTCTGTTTACATAGCTAACGTATGGCCTAGCTTATTAACTAGATACTTACAAACTAATCTAAATCTACTTTGTCTTACATCCTGACTTAATTTAACAACGAACATTATTTACAGTAAGCAGTACATACACATATAACACAAACGCATACGCTTATAAACATCATTTAAACCGCGACTGCACGAGTCATCCACAAACCATCCTCTCTCATCGATCACAGGGGTATTGTCTTTGTTTAGGCTCGCCTGTACTCGACTGGGATGAGGTCATCTTGGGCAGTGTGGCGAAAATAGCAGCCAGCGCTCCCTGCTATAGCCTCGGTGACAATGCGCTAACGTAGCACGCGCATCTTTTCGCCAGCGGTAAATTTACGGAGCAGTGCTGCACTTGACTCACACCACTCGCCCAGAGCTCCTACCACGATGGGAAGGAAGCTGACGTCCCGGAAGTTCCTGGCTGCTAAGATGGGGCGAATATGTTCGTATTTCGCCGCCTTCTCATCATAGCGTTCACCAAGGCGCCCCGGGTATGCTACGCAGACCGAGGCGTCGACGACGATCGCTTGATGGTGCTTAACCAGCACCAGGTCTGGACGGTTCCGCCCTCCGATGGCTTGGTCTTCGAGAAGCACCGTCCACCCACTCGCGACTGCGGCTGCTTTAACGTGTTCCAGTATTCTATTGTGGCGCAGCCGCCAGATCGCGGAGTGGGAGCGGCACTCCGAGATGACGTGGGCGATCGTTTCGGAGGCAGGGGAGTTCATGTTATCAGCATGCTTGCAGCCGCGGCGGCAGGAGCGCTGATCCCGGGGTCGCTGGAGTTGATGATTAAGCAGCCGGGAAGAATTGAGGCGTGCCGAATGAATGAATTTGTAAATCGACGGCCTCATATTCACTCCCGACCGCAAGAAGAATGTTGATTCTTTACCAACTCCTTTAAGTGCTGCCGCGAAGATACCTTGCTGCGGCAACTCCCGCCACAACTTAGCGTATGCTTCCTGGAATAGGCGGCGTAGATTTCGGACGAGCAGGTGACGGCTGCGGGCGTTAATGCGGCTGCCTGTGGCCTCCACGACGTCTTGCTCTTCCACGAGTTGAGCTACCTCAGCGCGTGGGCAGGGGAGGGGTGGGGCGGTAGCGCCGAGGAACGTGGCGAGCGCCTCCACGTCGCTGTTATCTTCCAATGTAGCACTACTCGGAAGACCTTGGGGATCTTGCTCACTGGCGTTCCGTTGCAGGTGGTCACGTGCTCGGCTGCGAGTACTCGTGACGTTCTGGGGGAGAGCGAGGGGCAGCCGGTTGCCGCTACCCGCGGCTCGTGCTGCATCCACACAGCTGGCGTGAGGGGCGTCCCTAGTGTCGGGTGATGTGCTCGATGGAACCCAGGACTGCGCCGGGGCGATGCCGCCGGCTGCAAATGGCGGGGAAGGTTGCCGTTCGTGGCCGCTCGGCTCGCTCGCTGCTCTTGGCGGATTTCCTGTGCCGCCGTGCATTGTGGATAGTGCATGCCAGGTGCTCGCTGGGGATTGCGAGATTGCTGCACGTTGTGGCAGGCCAGGGGTGCCATTGATCACGTCGGGAGGCAGGCGGAGTAGGGGAGGGGTGTCTCTCTGTGCGAGTACAGGCGTTGACTGCTCCGGGTCGGTACTGCTGGCCAGAAGGGGCAGGGGCCGTTGGCGGAGCGTTTCGTCGAGGAGGTTAATGCGCTGTTGTTGAGAACTTGACACCGTGTATTGTATCTCTGCTCTCGGCCGTAAAAGGTTCTCAAGTGTTAGGTCGATCTGAGCCTCATCTAGGGGCTGGGCGAGGGCGTCTTCTTCCTCAGCGCCATCGAACTCCATTCCTCCCAACCCTTCCCAATCAGCTCCTAGATCCTGCAACTTCATCACCATCCTTCTCTGCTACATCAACATTATTCCGCCGCCTCCGGCGACGTGGCGCGTGTACGGGCGCCTCTCTCGGAAGCTCAATGACGGGGATGCCGAGATCTTCATCTGTTTCAGGCGGGCGCCACCGCAATTGTAGGCGTCTTGTCGCTTGCCGGGCCCGTGTGAAGAACGAGGGATGCGGGGCAGTGCGTGAGTTTGTGACTCCATTTAAGTAGCGGTAAATATCACCTGTGCCGGCGCACACTCGTTGGCAGTGTGAGGCCTCCTCAACCAGGTCAGCCATCGCACGCTCCCGTACTACCAAGTCGCGACTGGTCAGTAGCTTTTATGCGCTGTCCACTGCCCAGATATCTGCTTGCGTTGTCGCTTTCAGCAGTCCGTCACCTCCCTCGTCCCTGGCGGCGTACAGGAAAGCCGTCGAGGCGCCGACGGGGAGGGACAGAAACTGCCGGGCTCTTGCACGAACAGCAAGATCATAAGGACCGAGCATACTTTTGGTGTAGCGGCCCATGCGAAGAGGAAACACCGTGGCGGATTGCACAAAATGGCACAATGCATCAAGCTTCTGATGGTCATGCAGGCGTGAAGAGGCTATGTTGTCTAAGATGCGGACCTGCTCCTGAAGCCCGGTCTAGTTTTCCACCAAACTGAATCCAATGGGACGTCCTAGATATCGTGCGCTCTCCCCGGCCACCATGGCGGGGATTAAGGCATCTCCCACGTGAAACGTCAACTCCTGTACCTTTCGACGTATTATACTGAGGGTGCGGCATTTGGCCGGCTTAAGGCGGAGGCCCAGGTCCGTAAGGAGATCGCGGGTGCCGTCGAGCAGCTGCTGCAGGTCCGCTGGGGTTGTGGCGAGGAGTGCCAAATCGTCCGCGTAGGCCAACACAGGGGGCGGACCGGGAGGGGCAGTCGCTTCGACTGCGCGGAGGACGGGGTCAATTAGAATGTTGAAGAGGAGTCCACTGAGAGGGCACCCTTGTCGGATGCCACATTGGATAGGGATAGGTGCAGTTAGCCCCTCTTCAGAATAACAAAAGATAATAAATCATACTAAAACAGCAATTCATGAAAACAGTAATAAAAGTATAGAATAACAAAAGATAATAAATCATACTAATGTTACAGATAAACGTGGTTAACTATTAATTATGATTGAGAGAAGTATTACACACATTAAACTTAATAATCGTTAGGAAAAATCTAGAAAAATCATATACACGCCCCAAAATGTTCGTAATTTTTTACGGAGTGAAGTAACTTTAAACATTAAATTAATCAGAAATTAAAATAATTTAACTATTAATTTTTCAATGAATTAATTGTAATAAACATGATGATGAGATTTTAAAACTACGTAAGTCTGTTTTGAGTAACTTTTTGGTAAAATATTACTAGAAATAGGCGAAGTATCCCTGAAAATCTATAAATTACATATATTGGTTAGGTCAAAGTGTATTACTACCGGAGAAGAAGAAAGGTCATTGAAAAAGAAATAAATTAAAGTAAATAAATGTTATATCATTTCTAGTTAGTGGGTCAAGTGCTATAAACTGGTATTCATAATAAGTATTTTTTAGAACAGTTAGTTGCATTGTATTTCTTCACTTGCGTACAAATTTACCAAAAGATTAGATTACGTGACTTTAACCACACCCATGATTTGTAAAGCACGTCTATTAGATTTAGCACTAAATCTCAATACTGAAGAGGGCTTCTCTAATTTACTTCCATAAGGATGTTTCAAGTTAAGGTTTCTTAATTCTAGAACACTAATATTTTGTAATTTTGAAGGCTATTATGAGTGCAATGGAGCCAATGGAATTTTTAATCCTGTATTCAATGAAAGTGGAACTACATTGTGCGGATCTTAACATATGAAGTTTGTCAGTGTATCATTATGTCAAGGTGTAGGATAGGTCAATAAAGTTGGCAAGTAAATATTATATAATTCTAAAATATTACTGAAATTGTAAATTCCGTTGTTAACAAAATGAATTTCTGAATGGAAATATTTGTATTTGACTTCTTCGCTGTCCGGGTGACGCCGCGTAGTGGACTGAGAGGCCGACGTTTCGCCTGACATGTCCGCAGGCTTCCCTGTCAAGTCAATGCCCTGAGGAAGCCTGCGACATGTCAGGCGAATCGTCGGCCTCTCAGCCCACTACGCGGCGTCACTCGGACAGCGAAGAAGTCATCGACTCGAGCCGCGGAAGCCTACGCGTACAATATTTGTATTTCTCACATTCATTCTGCTCTTGTTTCTTTTGTTGTATAATACATTTCATATTTAAATCAACTTTATTTAAATGTATTTCATATCTTTTTTACGTATTTTGTATAAGAATACTAATATCAATATGTAAATATGTGAATTCTGGGATCAAATTTTTATAATATTTCTATTTATTATGAAAAGTCATATCTACGAGTAATCATTTGCATTTTCTTTGGGTGTGCGAGTCGTCTGTCGACGCTCAAGGAAATAAAAAACATTGTTTCCTTTGAATTTACTTAGATTTCTTTCATTTATTCGGTCTTCCGTGCCATCGGCGTCATAGATAGGCACCAGCGCGTCCATGCAACGCAGGCAGTGCGCGAGCGATGCTCAGGCCGTTGGCGAATGCCTCCAACGTCTTCAGGTCGTGTCGGGAGGCGGCAGCGCATGCTTGCGACGTTCCCCGACTCAAGGACAAAGCGCTCCAAGGCGTTGGATCTCTATTTAACGGCCTGCTGGAGAGCGAGCGTCCGTAATTGCGATATTCTCCGTTGCGCCTTGCAGCCGTTATCGATTCACATGAAAATAGCGTTTTTTATATGAATAGTGAAAATGTAAGACAATAGTTTTAAATAATGGTTTTCCATCCTTTTCGTATGAAGAAAATTAACAAGTAATTGAGTGGTGGAAGATCGTGTTCTAACCTGAGAATATTTCAGAAATTAAGTTTTAAAACGAAAATTAAAAATGGAAAAAGTGTCGAGCATCTATTTTAAGTGCTTTAAAATGTATTATTCCAATCCTTGCAATAGAAAATACAGTATCCTCAATGTTGTGATATTCCGACTATCTTTCCCTCATTCTTCCGACATAATTTAAAATAAATGCGGATATTCTTTACATAATTCAATTTTACTCTACATATGTAAGTGAAAAGTGTAGTGTGGGAGTTAACACTTTCCTTCACTGCCAACGCCCTAGGTCCAGAGGGAGGAGACGCCACTGCAGGTAATGTCAATTTACAAATGTCCCTAAAGAAGTTACGAACAGCACGGAACAACTGATGGCAATTTCACTGTAGCAGCACTCTCTTTTGCCACAATTTGGAACTTCTTCCAATGCGATTTTATAGGTTTCGACCAAAACGTGAAAAAAAAACTCGATTTCACCCGGTATTGATATCGATACTGCCTTCAATTGCTTTAACATTCAAGCATGAATGAATAATAGGACACCCAGCTCCCTATCTTTCCTTAAGAATACGTTTCTTGCCCCGATGGTGTTGTGCTCTGTGTTTCATTACGTGTCCACCTTAGGTTCCGCCGGCTTGATCTGCCTTTAGTCCGCTGATTGCTACCCTCGTGTGCACTTCGAGTTCTGGCGCTGCTCATGTTCTATCATGGCCGCTAAACGTAGTCCGTACTGTGCCTCGTTGGAGTGCAGCAATTTTTACGGTTGTCGTGTCGACAAAATATTGTCTTTCTTCTCGTTCCCCAGAGATCATGAAGGTTAGCTTCAGAATTTGTGGTTTGTAAGCAAGAGTTAATAGAATGCATGCAAGAGTTTATAGAATTCGAAATAGATTCGTCTCACTGTATTAGCAAAGGACAATTTAGCGACACAAACTTTACGAGATACCTTTCGCAGATGGCGAAGCATAAGTTTGCTCACTACCGGAGTAAACTGAATTTGGAGCCGGAAACATTAAAAATGAACTTGTAACTGAAGAAATAAGCTATAGAGCAAATGCAGACTCACCAATTGATATGCGATTCATAATTTTTTAACTGGCATTGATAGACTAAGCTAAGTATGTGTTAATATTTTTTTATAATATTAACTAAAAAGTAATTTTCACTAAATTGCAAATAAAAAATGAAGAATACGACAGTTAAAAAATGTAAGCATTACGAGAAAATGGGTTTTCAAGGAATCATTGATGGTGGGTATAGCAGGATTTTCCTAAGGATGAGCGAAAGTGACAGTTCGCGTAACAAGTAAACATCACTTGTAGAGGCATGGCTGAACAGCTGTTCAGCCATGTCTCTTCGTAAAGTGTTAGGTTATGGCTCCTGTGCAGATTCCCAATGCAGAAATCTAAGAGTTTCGTTGAGGTATATGCACATACGCGAGTCCGGGTTATATTTATATTTAATAACGTATGTGGAAAATCTCTTAACATGCTCTCACAATCAGTAAAAGTAAACTGCCACGAATGTAAATAGAAAGCTCTCAATTACAGCTCGCCTCACAACAGCACGATAGACGGAAACACATGCACCAGTACGCATCTAGGTTTTAAAATACACATTTTTATCACACACAATGTAAATTCAATGTCATGTCAATAGAAAAAATAATCTTTACAGAAGAGCACATAACACTGCACTTCCTGATTTCAATTATTTCTCAAAGCGCACTATATTTTCGTCGGACGAGAACATCACAAAAGGAAGCGTCGAAGCCATTTACAAGTCACCCAACTGCAAACGAACGAATGCAGGAAGGGAGTATAATGGGCTCGAGGGCACAACGACCACAGAACCTTCAGTTATGTTGCCGGCACTAGCTGTTACTTTGGCTCATCCTTAGAAAAATCGTTCTATACCCAATAGATGTAATAAGTGCTTCAGTTTCCATTCAGAATACACCCACATCCATACTAGTCATAAGTGTAACGATTCCAATCTCGTTCATGGAGATAAATGCACATTTTTGTGTTTCTTTAGGAAAGTGCCCAATTTGAGCCCACTTAACTGTATCTCAAGAGTGACTGGCTATGCAATCCTAATTTAACCGAGATTGTTGACTTCTTTAGATTCTCACTGTGGATGAAATGTTCTTTACGAGAGGATCTTTTTGGAACGACCCTTGAAGAATATTGAGATTACGTAGTGCACATTTTCACGAGAACTAGATCCTAATGTCACGTCACGTCGCAGTCAGTTGTCAAGAGGACCGCTAGGTAGCATCTCCGCGTACGCGCCTCCTGCTACGCGCTCCTGCGTCACTACCCAGCGGCCAGAATTGGGAAGCAATACAGATAAGGTTTATGACACTTCACAGGGTTTGAACTAGCCCTTGAGAAGCAGCCAAACTCGTTTTGTTGGAACAAATTTCACACGAGATTCGACGGGAATTGAACCCGGAACTCTGTGGTGAAAGGCTAGCGACATCGCTATGTGCCAGGAGCGAGCTTCAACATCATCAGTATGACAGTAGAACAGATACTATTGTATGTTTCTGTACTGATGGTGTTAAGCAAATATCTCGGAAAGGGACACATTGTTTAGTATTCCTGTTTAAAGGCATCTCTAGGCATGGAAGCAACCATTAGAGTATTGGGTCACAAATGAAAAAACACATGTGTTAGGCAAAATTTCGTAGCAGTCAATAAATGCATTGAAGCATAAATGCATAAGAATGTAAGCGTTAACTTGTGGTCACTTGGAGTAAAGTGGTTCAATGTACAAGAGAGGTGAAAATTTTGTTTGTATTAATGTGCAACTTATGTTTCTGTATGGGTGTCTGTTATGAGTTTCAGTACTTGAGTAGTGTCATAACTGGAAGAAGGTTTGATGGTTTTAGTTGGGTTCGAGTCCCACACTACCCAGGAGTGCAGTCGCTGCTAGGTGTCTATTATGATTTTCACAGTTCCCTCGAAAAAATAAAAAAAATCCTTTTAAGTAATTTCTTTTTTCTGTCATTGAACTAGGAGTGAGAGGATATTCTTGAGAGTGAATCTCGAAATATTACTCCTGATCAGTGAGTCGCCGTGCAGTGGCTGTGTTTTATCTGTAAATTTGAGTTTGTTTTATAATGATAGTAAACACATAGTGTGATTGTAATTGTGTATTTTATAGAGAATGTGTATTGAAGTGTATGATTGCAGTTTTAAATATATAACAAATTTTATGAACCATTGTTTTTTCTATTGTCGATATCCAGGACCTGGACAATTAAATGTAGAATACACAAATACTGACAACAAAAGTTTCTTTGGTTATCTACATAAAAATTTAATGAATTGTTTTAGTTAATTTTTGACTTTTGACTTTGTTCATTAAGTTTGCTATCTAATACAAAACATTTTTAAAGATTGTAAATCTTAAACAAACCAATTAGTTAAATTTAGTCTGCGTTACCATTATATTTTCTTTCAAATATCCCGTGCCTTTCAGTAATTCGTATTTGGCGGGTATCTCGGAAATTAGAATTTAGCGGGTTTTTACACGTAGAGAGACACCAGGAGCGCTACAATCGCACGATAGTGGACCGTTCTGGTGGTATTCGCCAGAACGTAGAAACTGGATATTTTAGTGTTAAGGAGGTTGTCACGTTATGTCAAAAATAAGATTAAACTTCGCAATTGAAATTTATCACAAGATTAGATGTTTTTACATGCTTTCCCAAAATATAAAGTGATTCTACCGTATAGTTTTAAAGATAATCACATTTGAAAACTTGCGTTTTAACACGCAAAGTATAGGAAAATGATCTCGTCCGACCGTAAATAATTAAATTTGAAACACATCTACATAAGATTACAGGAGGGGAAAATATTACAAATGTAGATTAAACCTTTCTGAAGAGAATAGAATAGAAATGAAAAGATTTTACCGTGTAGTTTGGACAAAAACGCAAAAAGAAAATAACATCTGTCATCAGTTTTTCGTAAGAAAGAAAAAGTGCGGCAACGTTGCAGGACGTACCACTCGGCGGGAATTTTAAATATTGCGAAACTGAGAGGCTGGTTTGTAGGCATTGCTTTGTGAGCTGGCATGCGTATACGGGGTCATTCATGATTAATGATGATAAAATGTTGTTTGCGAGTTGTTTAGCGAGTTCTTCAACGTGCACGATGCGGCGACCATCAACAGGAAACATGTCTTCGTCTGTAACGTTTTCTTCTCCGTTTCTTCGTTTCGCGGCTACAGACAAATTTGTTTTCCACGATAACTTACGTTTCGTAACAAATCGCCCTTTATATCTCAACTGTTCGAACATGATTTTCAGGTTATAAGACCTACAAAAACAACTCAGCTCAACTCAATCACACACTGTTCTGTACGTTCTTGACCTTCCCGAAAACGTAAACCATTGGTACCAATAAAATAAATATAAAGCGTTGCCAAGTTTATTGCCTGAAAGTTATCAGTTCTCTGAAGGAGTTAATTGCGATCTAAAGGTATTATTCTTGAAAGAAAACATTTACATAATACGTAAGAAATGTCCTACTTATAAGATAACTAGAATTTGAAGAGAAATGCAGTCATACATAAATGTTGATTACTCCAGTATTTTCAGTATTTCATGTTGGTATTTGGAGTCAAATTAGCTTCTTAGCTTGCGTTTGTAAAATAATTAACACTTTTTAATACATCGTTTAAAAAATACTCGTTTACCAATCGTCACGAAATACAGAAATAATATACTTGATACTCGTTCTTCATTTTTTAACAAGCACGTTCCAAAATTACAACTTTTCGTTCAGCTGACTAGAGAGTAATGTGATAACCTCCTTAATTACTAAATAAGGTAATAAATTTCATTCAAATAATATAATAGTAATAATATTGCTAAAATAATAATAATAATAATAATAATAATAATAATAATAATAATAATAATAACAACACGTCCTGAAGCACTCTCTGAATAAATTGAGGATCGAGACGAACATTATCATCAAGCTACAGAAAGCTGTGTTCCTGAGCAAGTGTTCTTTCGTCAGAATATTTATGGGTTCCTAAATAAATTTGTAGTAAAGAATTATTTACTTTTTAATTTATAAACTAAAAGTTTAAATTTATATTTATAGAAATGTTTACTTTCTAATTAGTTCTTAAAATAAATGTTTGTTAAAAGTATTGTACTACGGAAATCATGCTTTGATAGAAATATCTGTATGAGTCCTCAAACATGTACCAAGAAATCTGTACCAGAAATCTGTGAAAAAATAAATAATAATAATAATAATAATAATAATAATAATAATAATAATAATAATAATATAAAAACTGATGATTCATAAAGCATTCAATTACATGAAGAAAAAGAAAAGAAACGTCTATAATCGAAAGCCGCACTGATTGTTTATACAATTAAGACAGCACTGCACTGTCCTGCACTTTACTGCACTTCACTTCACTACAACACTTAAAACATTTCCTTCATTATTTCTCTGCTCTACACTACACTACACCTCACTTCACTATATAAACTAATATTCTTAGTTCACGCCCTCATAAACTTAGAAATACCCTAAATTAATTTCCTAAAGTGCGGAACGCTTCGAGGAAAGGGTTCAAGGGCTTTTGCAAGCAATATATTCCAATCCCTTTTCGTTCGATTTGTGAAAGAGAATTTCTCGAAGGACGTGGGTCGTTGATGAAAAATATGATCCATGCTTACAGGTTTTTCGGGAGGATGGGTAGAAGCTTTGTCTTTATACTGCAGCATTTTCTCGCTTGCTTGCTGTCGGTTTGTATCTCCCTTTTCTCTTCGTTTTCCATCCAGAATCTCTTCTCTTTCATGTTGCTCCTAACATTCCTTTCTTTTCTGGCTTTTTACAATCCCTTCTTATCTTACTCTTTCTCCTCTTTATCTCTCTATTCACTCATCTGCCCCTCTCCTTTCGTTTCTTCTTTCTATTTGCTTTCTCAACTATCTTCATTTTCTACTGGTTTAGTTGCCTCAAGGCATCAAATTTAATGTCGATAAAGTGGCTCCTAAGGTACTAGTCCCGACAGTGTCAGAACACCAACCGCTTAGTTAAGTCGAATTCAGCCACTGTTTGGAGAAGAATTCTAGCGGCCGGCTGCTCTGCTCGGTAGTTTTCCGTGGTTTTTCAAATCATCACCTGGCGAATGCCGGAGCAGATCCTAAACAAATAGACCACGGACTGTGCGAGATCTTTCCTTCATCTTCCTTGTCCTATCATCACCCCTTATTTGCATACATTTAGATTACTTGCACTTGCCACACATGTTGAAACCAGTTGAAAGCTGAGAGCATTACCGGGCTGGGTCGGTGCTCCGCTGGTGGGTGATACCTGGTTGGGGAAAATCTCGGAAATCGAAGTGTAGGTAGTTACCGGATCTGGCCATTCGGCAGTGAATGATCACCGCCACCTAAAGAAATAAAACATGCACTACACTTACGAAACTAATGACCCTAGCACTTGACATTCCCGGAAAAACGAAATAATCAATTGTTCTTTCTTTGAGAAATCCTTCTTTCTTTCTCCCTTTTTCATTCTTTCTTTCTTTCCTTCTTTCTTTCTTCAATAACTCCATTCTCTCCCCTCCTGTGCTTTCTTTACGTATTCTCTCCTCTAACCGTCCTTCTTCTATCCACCAATCCCCGTCTCTCTTTGTGAATTTGTCGCATCCTCCTTTCTAGCATTTAAAAACTCATTTGCAGTAACTTATTTTCTCTCCCTTGAGTATTGAAATAATTTGCCTATGTAATGCCGAGCATCGTGCAAAGGAGTGATAGATTTTTTTGTTTCTAATTGAGATACCTTTGTATTTATATAAATAACAACTCAAAGTAGTATTTTGTCGATAAATTAATAGTTTTTCGTACTGATTGATCGTGTGGAATCAGATCTAATGGGGCATGATGTCCAAATATCCGTCAGTGTAAACAACACTTTTGGAAATAAATTTTTCAACAAAACTCGTCCCACTAGTCCGGAAAACATTATCCTATTGACGCCCACAGTGAAGGACTATAGTGATTCTTTACAATTTATATTTTACATTTATTTTAAATATTTCTATGTGGAACAAACTAAACCGATATTCACTCGACACATTCCAATTATCCGTAGATTATAGGCGAAGCAGGGTACAGTTTCTTTCAGTCATATTTGAACTTCCAGGTAAATGGTTGCAGTAAATTAAATTTTAAAATACTTTGAATACCGGCCGGTAGTACGAATCCCAACACAACCTGATGTTTACGTTAACTTTCAGACTTCAGTGGAGATAGGTTCACTTCTAGAAGAACATGACATGGAATTGGTAAATTTTTCGTTACATTTACTGTCAAATTCGATCCGTTATTCTTGTGCTTATATCTTCATATGAACTTCATTCCCCTTGTGTCATGTCGGTCGCAAGATTAGCACAAACAGTTGACTTACGGCAGAGGCAGAAAACTTCAAGAGGTCCTGACGATGTAGAGGAATTTGACAAATATATTTGACTATCGAAATCAATGAGAGGCGAGAATTTATCGATATTTCATGCCAATTATTAAGCGCTGATGAGAGCACCTAATATACTTTTAAACAAGAAATACAAGCTTTCTTATTTTAATCTAAAGTTTACGAGCCTACCGGCAGAAAAATCGCACTGATAATACGTATACAACGAATTTATCATTGAAGCTGCTTCGCGATATTGCAGAAAAACACAACGCTCTTGAAGCTTCCATTAAGTAACATCATTGAAAGATATTACGGCACTTCATTTTAAAATTATCTCAGAAGCATCAACAACATTCTTGACAGGTACTGATAAGAATTATGAAGTGGATTTAATTATCAAATGATGCAAGTGCAGCGGAATGGTTAGTGTTGATCACCAATTTTTTAATTTGTGAACTGCGAGATGGAATTAAACTTTTAGAGCACTCATCACTAGGTCTGCTTTCCTATTAACTAAATCGCAAACCGATGACATCGCCACTACCTCACCAGAAAAACAACTACCTCTCTGAAAACAATTACGTCACCATCCCCCATCTCGATCAGATTTTTCGACCAGTTTCCTTTGATCCTTTGGGCAAAGGCAGAGATGTCCCTTTTCTTTGCTTTTGTACATAAATGTAACTTCACAATACGCCCATTTTGTAGAGTACTTTTTGATAGATCCGGGGGAAATGGGGCGGTGGCATATTATTTTCAGTAATACATAATAGTACATTATGAAACGATGATGTAATGATGGGTATTAATATACGAGTGTGATATTACGATACGAGTGAGGTACGAGCGAGTATCATAAACTTTACACGAGTGTATTAACACCTATTATATCGAGTTTCATACAGTACTTTTTCTACGACTTATGGTAACTTTTATAAGTTAAACTTTTACATTCAATCGTTTCGTAGCAGTTGACATCCAGGATACAGCCAAGGCCACCTAGCGGAAAACTCGCTACCCTTGCCTCAGATGGCTTTGGTGTCCCAGTCAGCATGCGAAAGAGTACAAAAGTTGCACTAACAATTCCGACTCACCATTTTCGCTTTTTCTCTTATTTCTGGAGGTGCCAACTCCACTTCTGATTCACTAGACATTTTAGACTAAAGAATTGATCGGCTTTTAAAGGTAACCACACGGCAGCCACATATAACACAAAATCACTCGCGTTCAAATCTTAACGTCAGTCAAATGTTCCCTCCAATAACTATCACTGCGCTAGTCAAATAGGATCAAAGTGAAATTACGGTCCAATTTATTTTAAATCATATTTCACATAGAAATGACTAATAATAAAATAAAATAAAACTGACAAGCATAATACAATATTAAATGCAATTTTAATGTGCACGATCGAACGAAATATATTCTAGAAAGATTCTCAATGATTAATTAAGTGTAAATACTTGGTTTGTAAACTTCTCTGTGATTGGTCAAGAACCTGTATCATAATGAAATCTGTATCGTAATGAATGTCATTATGCAACGGTTTGCAGCCATCAAATGACAGAATTATACAATGGGAGTAGAAAAAATCTAATATGTTGTTGTTGGTCGATGTAAGTACGTTTTCTATATTCCAGACGAACATTTCTTCAACAGTTGCAACAAGCTTAGATGGCTCAGGGTATTAGCTGATGTCACTGCAGTATCTCTGGCCGGGAGGTCCGAGAATTCGAGTCTCGACGGTGGTAGGAGTTTCGGCACTAGCTACATAAATAGGTCGAATTCAACCTCAGTCTGGAAAATTCTAGGGGCCAGCTGCTCTGATCCGTAGTTTTCCGTGGTTCCTCCGATCAATACCAGGTGAATGCCGGGGCAGTACCCCAACAAAAGGGCCAAGGACCGCGCACGATCTTTCATTCCTCTTCCTTGTCCTTGTCTTCCCCTTTTGTTAGACACACTTACACTCAAATACACTTTCGTATACACAGATGTCGGGAGACCAGTCGGGAGCATAGAGCTTGTCCCGGCTGGGGCGGTGCCCCGCTGGGAGAGATACCTGGTTGGGGAAAGACACCGCTAGTCGACGGTAGGTCGGGGCGAGACCTCACAGATTGAGTTTGATTGATTTGTGATTCCCCGCGCGTCAACTGCAAAGGTCATTAGTTCCAAATTTTTATCGCGGGAGGCGGCGGTGATCTTTCCCCCTTACTCGCAAGATTCGGCGTCGACCTACGTTGGCTTGCGGGGATTTTCCCCGCTAGGTATCTCCCACCAGCGGAGCAGCACCCCAGCCGGGAGAAGCTTGAAGTGCGAACTCCCGGCAAGTGTGGTAGTGTAATACATGTCAGTGTGTGTGTAAGAAAGGGGTAGGATAGGACAAGGAAAGGAATCGCGAGCGGTCCCTGGCCCGTTTATTAGGGTACTGCTCCGGCATTCGCCTGGTGTTGATTGAAAAAAAAAAACACGAAAAACTACCTATCAGAGGCAGCCGGTCGCTAGAATTCTCCCCCAGACATCGACGAATGTCGTTCCAGCTATAGTGTCGAAAATCGTACCATCGTCGGGACTCGAACCAAGGTTCTAGACCCTATAGAGACACCAGTTAAGGCCCTCAATCACTTCTCCCGGTTCTACTAAATACATATTTGATTCATTTCGATAGTGCAATTCGGCTCAGAATAATTGAAGGTCAAAGTTGAGAGCTAGCCTGGTGGAGAGGGGCAAAGCGGGGTGAGCGGGAGCGTGGAGGCGAGTTGGAGTGGAGGGGATTGAATGAATCCGCAGGAGAAGGGGTGTCGGGGGGGGGGTGTTTATAAAATAGCTCCTAATTTTGATTCTCACTATAGACAGTGATGTAGCTTCAGTTCGCGTCACCTCCGCCCCGTCTATAAATTAAATATAAAAATATCTATTACTAAATAGTTTACACATTATTAAATGAAAATACAAGTATATTTGCTCATGATATTTATTTAAAATATGTTAAAAACTGTATTAATTCAGAATAATTAAAATACAATTTTTAAATAAATAATTTTATAGCTCTTAATTCGTGTCACCCGGAGAGGACCGCCCCCCTGCATCCCGCCTCCCTAACTACGGCACTGACAATACATAAAATGCTTTCATTTTCTATACATAATTGTGAACAGTGACGCAACGTGAATTTTTGTAGGGGGAGGGTGGATTGTAATCCAGCAGAATTGAATTTTTTCTATAAAGAATATTTCATTTGCCGACCTGGATGGCCGAGGTGGCTAAGAGCGAGTACCGACGCTTCGGTTCGAAGGGTTGCGGGTTCGAGTCCCGCCTTGGGCATGGCTGTTTGTCCCTTGACTTTGTGTGTGTATGTGTGTTGTCGCGGAGGGCCTCGCGTTCTGCTGACCCCAGATCAGAGGAGCCCGCAAGTGTTTGTCTAGTGTATGGTCGAATATGCGTCCCTTCGGGACGTAAAGGGCAACCGGCTGTCGGCTGGATAAAAGCGGAAAAAAAGGGAAAAATAAAATAGGAAAAAAAAAAAAAAATTCATTTACGTATCCTACATTTAAGACTTATTTTTAAACGTTGATTTGAAGTTATTTTTATCGTATTCATTTGGGATATTCAGTGTCCTTTTATTACTATAGAAAATTAGAAAAACAAAACGCATTTATGAAAAAGTGTCATCGGCTTATTATTATTATTATTATTATTATTATTATTATTATTATTATTATTATTATTATTATTATTATTATTATTATTACTATTATTACTATTATTACTATTATTTGCGTAAATTATATCATGCGCTGTTCGTTTAAATGAGGCTGGCAACAGCAATTCACGCCGAAACACTTAACCCGAGAGGCGAGCATGACGCGTACAAAATGTTCAGTGGTGCCACTGGAACCACGTGCCACCTACGGCCTTGAGGCTGTCGCGCCGGCTCTGCCCGTCGCCCGTCCCCACGTCCCGCTAGCGACCCCGCGCCCGGCTCCTGGCTCCCAACGTTGATTTGCTTGAGGGGGTGACGGATCGTCTGTGAAGCGTGTGACGTGTGTTGGGACACAATTAGGTTGATCATGGCTTCAACAATGTTAAAACGGGCTCAAAGATTTCAGGTAAAATTAAGTTGTGTTTGTGGAAAAAAAAATGTTATCTGTGATATTAGTGTGTTCTGTTGTGCGACGGTATGGTTCGTGTTTTGAGATCCTTACTTATTTTCATAAGTTATTTAATTTCGTATTCTGTTTTTCAGTAACACTTCTCGATAGAATTGAATTGAATTGAATTGCGTAGTAAATTAGATTAAGCAAAAATGCCCCATCACGAATGGAAAGTGATTTTATGTAAAATAGTATTTAAATTGCGTTTTATTGAACATTTTCTGCCCCCGATTAGGAATAAGATGTAAGAATGTGTGCTGTGTTGTATAACTTTTGTCTTTGCTCAATATGACCATAAACTTGGGTGACCTTGGTTAAAAAGCAAACGTGTCCTTGACATTAGCATAAAAATATCTTGATGTCATGTAAATAATATAGTATACTTTTTTATTGCATTTTTTTTCAGGGCTTTGCAAAGGGTTTGCAGAGGATACAGTGTCAAAGTTCAGCAGCAGCTCCCACAACAAAACTTTTCATTGATGGAAAATTTGTGGAGTCAAAAACCACAGACTGGATCGATCTTCACAACCCTGCTACAAATGAGGTACTTGCGAAGAAACAGCAATAATTACTG
Source organism: Teleogryllus occipitalis (assembly GCA_011170035.1). Classification (NCBI taxonomy): domain Eukaryota; kingdom Metazoa; phylum Arthropoda; class Insecta; order Orthoptera; family Gryllidae; genus Teleogryllus; species Teleogryllus occipitalis. Next base: position 44,634 of record BLKR01001541.1, read on the forward strand.
GTTATATGTTTAGTTGTTTTAATGCAACTATTATCTAACCTAATAAAGTTATTTTTTCTGTAGAATTGAGATGTCAATTATTGTATTGTAATAATAATTTCGTTATCTATCTAATGTCTTGTTACTAGGTGGTTACAAGAGTACCAAAATCGACAAAGGATGAAATGGAAGCTGCGGTAGCCTCTGCAAAAGAAGCTTTCAAGTCTTGGTCAAAAACGTCTATTCTCTCAAGACAGCAAATTATGTTCCGTTATCAAGACATTATTAGAAAAAACATGGTAAGAATGGGTGAAGTAAAACTTCAGATTGTAAACATAGTAATTTTCTTGCATTTTGTTTACTGGATTATTATAGTTATATAACTGACCTTGATGTTGTTTTGATTACTACATTTTTTCAGTAATTTGTGCAGTCATTGTAATGGAATTTTTGAGTTGTATTTGATCAATTTTCAATGATTTGTTTTTTGTTAGTGTACATGTTAATAGTCACATTTTTGTTTGTATTGTTTAAATGGGCTAAAAGTTTTGTGTAGGCCTTGTCTTTTATTCATCTTTGTTGAAAGTATAAATAAATTATATATGTAATCCATTTCTACAAATTCTAATGTATTCTGTTTTTTGGATGAGATAATTTACTATGAAAATCATCAATAACTATCAAAATGATTGTAAATATTATAAAGTATTATTGCCAATTTGATGATTATTGTTGCAGAAAGCGTTAGCTGAAAATATTACTCTTGAGCAAGGCAAAACCCTTGTTGATGCAGAAGGAGATGTTTTGCGAGGACTACGTAAGTTGATGCAAAATTATTTGTGTTGTCAAAACCTTTGCCATGATATTCAGAATCCAAACTAGTTCAAATTTATGAGCACATGCTGATACATTTTGAATAGGCTTTATTTCATTTTTCTTTCCTTCAAACTATGGTGTTGTAGAACTTGATTGGCAGTATTTTCATCATTCTAGTGATCTGAATTGTATTCTGTGTGCATTCTTTGATCTATTTCTGTTACAAATTATAATTTCATTATAATTAGCATTAAACCTTTTGTTACTCTTTGCTATTGCTTATTTTCGTGTTGTCTGAATGGCTGAAAGTTGCAGTTTTGTTCTTTCATTTCAATTGAAATATTAGTTACAAAATCCTATTGCTTTTTGAAGATGTAAAAACTGCTGATTTATGATAACAAATTTTATCAAGTGACATTTTTCTTAAACATGAGTAGTTTCATGTAATTCATTTTGTATGTACGAATAACACCAGTTACTATTGTTATACAATAAATTAATTGGTAAAAAATGTTTTTTAGTTTTATTGTTTAAGCATAATAAATCTCTTGCTGATTGACTATCTCTTAAGATAAAGAATTAAAATGCTCAGAGGTTTTTGTGATTTAATGCACATTTTTTAAAATAAATTTGTATATGATCCTAAAAAGCACAAAAAAAAAAAAAAAGTGTTTGTTCTTCTTTTTGAAATTTAGTACATGCTCTGACTAAATTTTCAACTTGTTACAGAGGTGGTAGAACACTGTTGTAGTGTCACTTCTTTGCAGCTGGGAGAAACTCTTCAAAGCATTGCCAAGGATCTAGACACTCACTCATACCGTCTTCCCCTTGGTGTGACTGCTGGTATCACACCGTTTAATTTCCCTGCAATGATCCCGCTGTGGATGTTTCCAGTTGCCATTGTCTTAGGCAACACCTCTGTGATCAAGCCGTCAGAAAGAGATCCGGGCGCATGTATGATGCTGCTCGACATGCTGAACCAGGCTGGTTGCCCACCAGGGGTAGTGAATGTCATTCATGGGGCGCATGATGCTGTAAACTTCATCTGTGACCATCCAGATATCAAAGCAATTTCGTTTGTTGGCTCTGATCAAGCAGTAAGTAATAATTTCTCTCTCAACAGGATATAAAGAACTCTGATTGTTAACTTGCAGAATAATTCTTTCATTAGAAAATGGTAAATTGGTAAATTGACTCAATTTGTAAATTAGTAAAATTTATTAAATTTGATGGGAATTAAGGAATACCCAATGGGCTCTGTCTTACAAACTAATTTTCACTCCCCTTTTTTTGTCAGAAGCTGCTGCATCATTGATCTAATTTGTATCCATTACTTACATTCTTACCGACCTAGATGGCCGAGGTGGCTAACAGCGAGTACCGACTCAGCGCTTCGGTCCAAAGGGTTGCGGGCTCGAATCCCGCCTTGGGTATGGTTGTTTGTCCCTTGACTTTGTATGTTGTTGTGGAGGGCCTCACGTTCTGCTGACTCCAAATCAGAGGAGCCCGCAAGTGTGTTTGTCTAGTGTATGGTCGAATATGAGTCCCATCGTAAAGGGTAACCGGCTCTTGGCTGAAAAAATGCCCTAGGAAAAAAAAAACTTACATTTTTCTTTGGCAGACTAGATAAAGTATTGGATTAGCGTAGAAAATGCAGCTAGCTTTAATTTTGCTAGGCGTTTAATCTTGAGTTCTTTTACACGTTACAAGTGTGATATGGCTGACACTGAGGAATTGAAGTAAAGAATTTCCTCTTTTCAACAGTTGACACAACTTCATCAGGGAATAGAGCATTAAGCAAAGTCAACTAACTGTTCATTTTTCAAGTCCTTTACTGTAAATTTATTTATGTATTTGCACTTGTAACTTGCATTTTTTTAAACAAAATATGCTACATTTGTTTCCACACAGAGTAATAATTTAAATCAGTGGTAATAAACATTTATAATGAAGTAAGACATGAAAAACCAAAGTAAGCAATTCAAATATATTTTGATAAGTTTATGTATAAGTGCAAATATAAGGTATATATTTTCATGGATGAAGACCCGATTTTTTCTGTTTCATGTATGTAAAATCCAATCACAGTAGGTATTTTATTGGGAACTTATTGGTAGCTAATGTTACTTTACTTTTGTTTACAGGGAAAATACATTTATGAGAGGGGATCCCGCAACGGCAAGCGTGTGCAGAGCAACATGGGAGCCAAGAACCACGGTGTAGTGATGCCAGATGCCAACAAAGAGAATACCCTCAACCAGTTGGTGGGAGCCGCTTTTGGTGCAGCTGGCCAGCGGTGTATGGCCCTCAGTACTGCAGTCTTTGTGGGTGAGGCACGCAACTGGATTCCTGACCTGGTGGAGAGAGCGAAACAGCTGAAAGTAAATGCTGGTATGTACTATATTTTTGTTTTGAACACACACTACATGATGAATTGTGGACATCAAAGAGGGCAAGAATTTTTGCATGTCAGAAGTCAGTGTTTCCCAAATTTCTTTGGCTAAGGATAACTTTTCTGTTTTAGGGTATATATTATTCAAGGATCATTCCATCTCTACCATTCATGAACACGAAAGTTGTAATCCACTTATGTTGCTAATTCCATAAATTGATATTGGATCACATTAATATACTATTTAGAACCCACAATTTCATGTTCACTATTAATTAAAAGTTTTTCATACATCAAATTAGTGAATTATGTTGTTGAACAGGTGGGACAAGAAAGGACTTTGATATTTGTAGTTGTTATTCAGGTTACTAATTTATTGGAAAAAAATATTTTTTTATTGGTTATTAATAAATTTTCATTTTATTTTTAAGAATTTAAATCTAGTGAATAATTTGAATTTAATTTGTTTGTTTTTTGACTGAATATTGGAGATATGACAGTATGATAAGACAACTCGTTCAATGGATTAAATGATTGCAAAACAAATATGGTTTTCATGTTTTTGAAATATTTTTAATTATTCCACATCTTAGGTGCAGGCGTGGAATTCTCTACAAATTTTGAATTGAAAATAATTGTATATAATCTTAATGTTTATGATGATTAGTTTTCATAGGTTTAAATTAGCCGTCTAACTCTTTTATCTACTTCATCACAAACTGTAAGTACTTGTTAATGAGACCCAGGATAAAAGAAAATCTGCGATGAAAATTACAAATTTATCTGTATTTCTTATCACATTTTCAGCCTTAAATGCCCATGTTTATTCTCTGAAAAATTTCTTCTCAGGTTTACTTTTGCATGAAATGACCCTTTTGTAATACTGTCATAACTCAAAAATTGTTATTTCCAGAAAATTAATAGTTTTCCATTAAAGTCAATGATTAATAGTTAGAAATTATTGTATTAATTCATTTTTCTTCTGTGCAAATTATACTTCACCACCAAATAACACATACAATTTTGACTATTTTTGAATATAAACAAATTGAATTAAATTGAAATGGGTGGCAATATTTCATCTTGCAAGACACAACTGTTAAATGCAAAGAAGATTGGTACAATGTATAAACTTCTTCATATTATTTGGAACTACATCCAAAATGAAATACAACAAAATAAATGTTACCATTGTTAAGCATAGTAGAAGGGGATCCACAAACTATCAATGCAAGGTCTTTCAACAATGCTGCTTTCATAATAAACAGCAGTTACAATATAGCTATTTAGCAGATTCAACTGGTGGTTTTCTGTAAAGAATAAATATCAGCTTCTTGAAGATGGCCAAAACATTAAGAAGTTTTAATTGTAATACCACTAAAATGACTAAGATTGCAACTCCAATGGAATTAGAGGAAAATTACACTCGTGGATACAGAGCTATCTTCTCCAGTGAAGTTTCATAGTCAAAATTAGTAACAGACTTTAACACTTTACTCAATTACAAGTAGAGCGCAGAAGTGAAGGGAAGCTTTCTATCTACCATAAACTGGTGAAAAGGCATTTATTTTTAATAAAATAGGGGCACAAAAATGTGTTTAGACAATGAAAAATCACAATTAAAAAGGAATTATTTGAAAACATTCACAATTAAAACAATTAAAATTTTTGTTCCATCTCTAAAGTTTACACTAACACGTACATGGAAGAATACTATCTTTTCTGAATAATTTTGATTTCACGTGACTACCAGAATTTTTGTTTTGCTCCCTCATACACAAGTCTATGATTCAGCTTCACTACTGAAAATAATTTTTAGTAGCAAACTAAATTTTGGAAAAATAACTATGAATTTGTTTCACTTGTGAAGATGACTGTGAAATGCTTTACTGAACTCCTTTCAGAATTTAGGAATGTTATCAATGAAAATTAGTTTAGTTTCACAATTAATTCATTTTAAAAATTATTTCATTTAATACTAAAATGTGAATACATTGAAACCCGTATTTTACGCCACTCTAAGGACTGGTCAAAAAAGTGTAAAATCGAGGAAATTATTTTTTTGCAAAGATTTTGTTCCAAAACACATTGTAATTCTAAAAATAATAAATAATACATTAAAAATTTAGTTGAAAATAAATAATAGAAACTAGTAGAGTTAAAATAGCACATACTTTCATGAAAAATTACCTGAAAAATACTCAAATTACCAAAAAATTGTGCACGACCTTATTTCAAAATTTATCTTCTTAATTGTAGGAAGATGCTGAAAAAATTTTGAACTTTTGCAATTTTCGAAAAACCTTCATTTGCATCGAAAATGAGACCTGTATCATTCTCTTAAAAGTCCTTCATAACAACAAAATTCAATCAAAAACAGTGGAGTCTTTTGAAAATGCCCCAGGGGCTTTATGTAAAGTAATGTCATGTAAAATTACACTATCGGTTTCAAATTTGAGGGTCTGTGACATCAGCCAGATCGATAGGGGAATATCAATTTTGGAGAAAATCAGCTGAACCATTTAGTTGCTGGCGTTGTTCACCGACGGGTGGACAGACGTTTGGCATCAAATGATTTTGCACTATTAAAGACCCTCAAAACATGGGATTCTGGCTACATCATGTGTTAGCTACTAAATTTATCCACTTTTTTGTTACCAGGGACCCAGCAATAAGAGTTTCTCTGCCAAAAATTTGCCGCTTTTTTCTGTTGCATTACATAACTTTCTACTGCGTAAGCGGTAGCAAGAAAGTAAAACCAACAACTGACTTATCACTGGTGACAAACTAGCTCAACAAACACTCTAAACAAAATATGTGGGCTTAGTTCAGGAATATTACTCAACCAATTCAGAACACTCACCAAGATATACTCCGATTTGTAAATAGCAAAACACACAATATTTATTCCATAATATTTATCCACCCTTCCCAAAAGTGACACAAGAAAATTTTAATTCTACAACATGATCTACTTCAGATGAATGAATGGCCAAGGCTGTGGCACTTCTTAACCATGATGAGTGCACTGTCTTTATCTGGGCCCCAAGAACCTTAAATTCACGTAAATCAGATCCTCCATAAAGCCATTTGCAACAGGTTACAAGCCAAATGATCTGGGGTGTTGATCACACTATCTATAGGGGGAAGGACACACAGCGGTTGTGACTAAGTGAGTCGAGTCTTTTATATCCTGTATGAAAATCCTGAAATGTTCAGTTGTCTCTAATATCCTAAAAATTGTGAAAAAATGAGATACAATAAAAAGAAATGGGAATGTTTTTGTTGAACATTTTAGGATCCTGAATAATGGATTCAACATCCAAAACTTGAATGGGATCTTTGTCAGGACCACTGAAAGTTGACTTCTACGACATCATCTGAAGCTTCAAGAGAATAGGAGCACTTGAACTAGGATGCATATCCTCATGAACGGAGTTGTTTACAATTAGAACAATCTCCCCTATGGTTGTGTTTTGGCTAGGACAGTTGACTCCTTCCATGAAGGATGGAAACACCTAGTGAAGAGGAAACAATTATTAAATTGATTAAAAATTGTGGTAGGGTTGATGTTATATTCGAGAGCAGATGTTTATGATATGGTATACGGCAGATGGTTTTAATTGTAACATTATAGGTGTGTATCAGCTTTGGATGCAGCCATAAATAAAATAATGCTTTAAAACCCTGATTATACTTGTACAGGTTTATATATAAAATAATATAATATTTATATAAATTATATAATATTTGCCTGCTAATAAAATTTGTGATAACACTGTACAGAATCCTCTTCAGAAGGACTGAAGTTACGTATGTATAATAAGTTAATTTTGTGAGTTTTTAAGTTATTTTACTGGATAAAAAAATTGAAACGTAATGAAATGAACCAAAAAAAAGGAGGTAGTACATACTGTTCCAAAATTCATTAAAGAGCTTCAATGATAGGCAGATATTTGCTTTAATTCTTCCAGGTCATGTCCCAGGAACAGACTTGGGTCCTGTGATATCACCGCAGTCCAAGAAACGCATTAATGAATTGGTGCAGTCTGGCATTGATGAAGGTGCTAAATGTGTGCTTGATGGACGAGATCTAGTTGTTCCTGGTTATGAAAAGGGCAATTTTGTTGGACCCACAATTCTCACTGATGTTAAAGTAGGTGGACATTTGGTTATTTTTTTCAAGGTGTTGGTTACGTTTTCTTTCTTATAAGGAAAAATAGGTTGCATAAGTTTGTGAAATTTCTGGTTTTTAATTATAATTTTTTGACAATCTGTTCTTGCTAAAAATAAAGTGTAAATAATTTTCAATATTTAATTAGTTTAGGTTTGGTACTATCGAGTAATATTTAATAATAATAATACCTTCATATAAATAAAATTGGAGTGTCTCTCTGAGATTTCAAACGTGACCTTATGATGTTAAAACATACCTTTTTTATAATATCATATGCTCATTTTGGCGATTTAAAAAACAAATCAATTGTTTTTATAATTTTTGTTCATCTGTCCGTTTGCCTGGTGTATCAATTGAACAGCTGAAGTGATTTCGATCCACACTGAAAAATTGACTGTTTAGACGAGCATAAATTAGGGTACTTGTATTCAAATTACTTTCTTCTGCATAAAGAGCTGAACTCGTGGCTCATTGCAAAGTCGCAAGCCTTTCACCACTGAGATCCGGGTTCGATTCCCGTCGAATCTCATGTGAAATTTGTTCCAACAAAACGAGTTCGGCTGCTTCACAAGGGCTAGTCCAACCCCTGTGAAGTGTCCTAAACCCTACCCCTATCCTTATTCCTTCCTAATTCTGGCCACTGGGTAGTGACGCAGGAGCGTGCGGTAGGAGGCGCATACATGGAGGTGCTACCTGGTGGTCCTCTTGACAACCGACTGCGACAAGACACGACTGACAATATTAACGGAAGATTACTCCAAAAAACAAGCGCTATTAGTAATGGGAGGATTACTCCGAGAAGCGCAAAGCGCTCAACGCCCCCTCAAGGGGCTTGGAAACGTGTTGCGTCAAGGTTGACACAACAACAAAAAAAGGGTGGGGTGTTTTTAATACAAATTACAGTTTCATTCAAAACTTAATGAAATTTTGTATATGCAACCTTCAATACTATAGAAAAGTTACTGCCAGCATGAGATTTCATAAAATGGGGTTGTGAAAATATTTTTGAAAAACTGAAATTTTCATTATTTTAACATTTCACTTTACAAGTATTGCATTTCTGATTTATTTCTTTATTTCTTCCTTTATTGTTGTGGTTTAGAAATTCTGTTCTACGGGAGGGGGGGTTCTCTCTTATTGATACCAAACAGTAGCAATGTATGGCATTTTTGCATGTCTTCACAAACATTGGTCAAATATTTGAGCATATCTTTCTGAAGGAAATGAGTATTTGAAATATTTTTCGTTGTATGATTGTGTCTTTTAACCATGAAAAAGCTCATTTTCGTGGTATTATTTCTCCACATTTTTGTCAACAAATCTTCTGACTACCTTAAACCTATACTGAAATTAATTAATTAAATAATTGCTGGGTTAGTTGTTCATGTGACCAAAGATGTCAGATGGAGTCTTAAGTTTGAAGTTGGGGTAAAAGTGAAATGCACTGAATTGGGATCAATATGATATGAAATATTCTGATTTTTCATGAGCTTTAGCATATTTGGAAGGACACTAAAATTATAAAATAGAAAACCACGAAAATGTTTTCTAGTTCATTTTGTTGGCTTTGCCATTCATTTTCAAAAGAGGTTTGATACTTACCCGTACAGGACCTCTTGTAAATCTCATAACCACGCATCACACCAAAGGCATTCATAGATATATCTGGTGTAAACTTAGTTTTTTTGCAACTTAATTTGTTGAATTTAATAATGAAGTGCTAGATTGGCCTTTCTGCATGATCAAAAGCTTCTCTTCAAATCTATATGGACCAAGTGTTTTGTTTCAGCTGAACAATGATGATATCTTTAAGTTTTCCATAATGCAAGGCAATTAACAGAATCGTGAAAACACACCTAAAACTCAGAAAGAACACTCTAGAATTAGGGAGCACTCTTCTACGTTTTCTTATAAGTTCATTCTGAAAGTTGGAATGGCAAATTTTTTAAAAGTCATGTTTTTTATTATGAAGACGGTGTATGAAAATACAAAATCGCCATATTTCAACTATTTGGAAAAAAGAATGAATGTTAACATTCTTTTCACAGCCTAATATGAAGTGCTACAAGGAGGAGATTTTTGGCCCAGTGTTGGTAGCGTTAAGTGTGGATACTTTGGATGATGCTATTGAACTGATTAACAAAAACCCATACGGTAATGGTACTGCTGTATTTACAACAAATGGTGCCACAGCCCGGAAATTTACAAATGAGATTGATGTTGGGCAGGTAAGTTAATAACTGTTTAAAAATTTTATTATTATTATTGTTGTTATTATTATCATTATTATTATTATTATTATTATTATTATTATTATTATTATTATTAATAATTTTCGATAGTCTTAAGCCTTTTATTGAAGATAAGATTATTGAGCAGCAGCATAGTTTTTTTGCCTGGAAGGCATACTCTGATGAATCCCTTGGCTTACACTGACAATGTTGATAATGCACTAGATCAGGGTTTACAGGCAGGGTTGGGCAGTATTTAAATACTTGTATTTGAAATACTTACTTCAAATACATTTTGTACTTGAATAACTGTATTTTTTAGTTTTTTGGACATGTATTTTAAAAATGTATTTAAATACATCTCTAAAATGCATGTACAAAATGCAAACTAAAATTTTTAAATTTGAATTCTATGCTTTTGAGATGGATTGAGATTAATTTGACAGATTGCAGACAGATAGCGAGATATAAATCACATAACTCTAATCAGTTACATCTGGGGTCACTCAAGGATCTCATCTGGGCCCATGCCCTATTTTTAGTATTCATCAACATGAAATGAATGTGGTTTTTCAATATTTTAATTTGAGTCTTTTTGCGGATGACTGTAAATTTTGGTGAGTGATCTCTGTCCAAACTGACTCATTTCGACTGCAGAAGACTTGAATATATTGAATTTGTGGTGTTCAGATAACTTGCGATCCTGTTGTAAAATTTAAAAAAAAAAAGTACAATAAAGAGAGGAACATGTTTTAGACCATTCTTATTTTGTATACCATTTTCAATTAAAACTTGCGACTTAGGTTCTATGGGTCATGCATGGGAATTTATAATTTTAGGAATTGTAAGGAATCTTAATATTTGGGCTATTTATTGAAAAAGACTAGAATATGTAATATTCAGGGTAGAAGAAAATTTATCATGAAGAAACTTACTGTTGATCTGATGAAGGAAGATTAGTGAGAATGTGCAAAACATCACTAAAGATATTGATGCCTTTTTATCTAGCCAAGCAAAATCCTCAGAAACAAAAATCAGCACAATCTCATAATTGTTTCACTTAAGATCCAGAAGACAAAGTTGTTTGGCCAACAATGTGCAAAGAATGCAGAAACGGTGTTTTCATGAAAAATGGAACTGTTTATAATAGCAATTAGCAAGATATCGATTCCACCTTTTTGTGATAGCTTTAATCTACGATATTTCAAATAAAACTCATATTAGAAATAAATATCCTTTGTATGCTCCCCAAAGCAAAAGTTGTTTAATTCTAGAGCCAGACAAATGATAAACACAAGGGTAAATTCAGTGATATGCTCTCTCTGAACTCACAAAGAAGAGCCAACGGAAGGGTTAATGTAGCTCAATAGATGATCAGCTTTTCTGCATGAAGCCATTAGTTTTTTATATTCTCAGAAATTGAGTCTTTCTTGACAACACTCTGATCCATATTTCTGTACAATTTGTTTCTCTCTTTACAGGTTGGTGTTAATGTCCCAATCCCAGTGCCTTTGCCCATGTTCTCCTTCACTGGCTCGAGAGGATCTTTTCTGGGTGATGCCCACTTTTATGGAAAGCAGGTGAGGGATTTTATTTTTGCCACCATTGCTTGCATAAACGTTCATATCACCCACACATATTCTAAAGCTAATACTGGGCTTAAGGAAATGTACTTTTAGCATACAATTATTTTTATTTTTTATTATTATTATTTTCCCCCCACTTTTTTAACCCGTTTTTGAGAAAAAATTGGGTTATGTTTTCATTTTGAGTTTTGCACGTTTTGTCCACTGTCATAACTTTTGAACCTGTCAAAAGTTTCGACAAAAGTTTTAAAAGAGGTTTTGTAGACCAAAACAGCAAACAACTAACTTTTAATGCAAGAGTGCTATATATTGTATAAAGTTTAAAAACAAAAATCATTTTATTATTTTGTTTATGTACCAAACCAAATATTTGTTTTTACTTTCTCCAATGCTACTTACGTACTATAGAGAAAGTATTAAAATGCCATGACAAGAAACTGTGATTTTTTGATAGAACTCCTGATTGTGGAGCCTTGGATGTTGAAAAAAGAATAATTGTGTTCCTATGTGTAGTATATTACATCCTCCCAACACATTGTGTACTCAGAAACCATGTTTTCTAGGTCCTTGATACCAAATAATTGATTGCTGGCAAAATATCTGTCTGCTTGTATGTCTCTGTCTGTCTGTGATCAATGCTAGAGCCTAAACTATTCACATGATTTCAATTTCTCAAGCTTATTTTGCTGAAGAGAGCCTTTCAAGAAATAGAAGTTTGCAATATGACAATGACAAAGCCACAATAAGACAGCTTGAAATTTTTGAATTCCTTCTCATTGTGATATTTCTGGCTGTGTGGAATGGAGTTTTAGATTGTCAAATTTGTGTTCATGGATTTAAACTAATTAGTTTTCACATCTAATATGCTACAATTGATGATGAGTTTTACGTATGATGGCTGAAATGCTTTATAAAGATGGAAAGTGCAGTGTTAACTGTTATTAATGTGAGAAAGTATGTGATATTGTAGAACCACTACTTTGACATATGTCATTTTCATTTAGTTGCTAGTCTATTGAAAACCATTTTAAGCTGTGTGAATCTACAATCTTATTATAACATGGAAGTTCTTACGAGGAAAAATGGGCTCCTAAAATGGATTTAAAATCAAAAAAAGGAATCAACACTCCAAGTATATTCTGCAGTATCCTAATGGGTTTTGTTTGTTTGCTAATAATTATTTGTTTTGTTTCAGGGAATAAACTTCTACACACAAACAAAGACTGTAACGCAGCTGTGGCGAGATTCAGATGTCACCCATACCAAGGCAGCTGTTTCTATGCCGGTTATGCAATAAGAATGAAGCACAAAGTTGTATTTCTGATTCTGTCTCTAACTCTTGTCAGTTCAAAGGCAAATGTCGAAACTATTTTTCTCCAAAAGGAGAAGCAGAAAACGTTTATTTGATTGAAGAGTCCTAAGACCTACAGAGGAACACCATAAGTTACTCCGTATATTAACAAATTTTTATCAGTAATAATTGAACTTCTAAATTGCTATTTGATATTTTTTAATAATGTTTTTATTAATTTTTTATGTATTCTTTATTTGTGAAAATATAGAAGATTTGAAAGTTTTATGTTGATTTTTGAATTCAAATTTTGTAAAGATTTAATTTAATGAATTACAAATAGTAATGTTGATAAATTATTAATGAAAATTCATGGAAGAAAAAATACATTATTTTGAATTTTACGTAAATTAACTGAAGTTACAATATTAAAAAAATCCCTATTGATGAAAGCAGAGCTGAGAAAATGGAAAATAGTTTTTCAATTTTCACTTTCTGCTCTGTCTTCATGAACCTTTCTGTAAAGTCTTTATGTTTATTAGCCCTTGTTGTGCTACCAGTGTTACCATTAAAGTTGAAGTAATGTGGAATTTATGAGATTGTCCTGATTAAATAATCCAGTGTAGTAATAGAAAAAATTACAACTATTTTTGTATATAATATTATTTCTCTAATTGATCTGTTATTGTTTTCTTTTACCTATGAAAATTGTTTCATTTGTTTGTTATTTACAACTCACTACAAGACTTCACTACAAAAATGTTAGCAATATAATCCTGAAATTCATGTGACTTTGACTTCAAAATTCTTGTAACTTTTTTCTTTTGAAAGGATTGAAATGTTGAAAATGAAAAGAATTTGTTTGGAATGATTTCGGAACTCATCAGTTACAAGATTTGAATTAGTCTCTATGTGCCATATTATAATAAAAGGTTTTTGTGTATATTTTCTGAAATAATTTGTATTTTTGTACTGTCTTTGCTTGAATTTGTTTATACTGACTACTTAGAAACAGTATATTGCAATTGCTGTAGTTACAAATTTGTGTCTGTTGTACAAATTTTATACAATTTTAACATGTTTGAATTACGTGTTAATTTTTATCTTAAAGTTTAATTTCTTGCTTTCTGAGATTTGTTTTTGCAGATTATAGGGCTTGCCCTACTTGTTACGCATTCCAGATAGACTGAACATAGTCTTCCATTAATAAAATGTTGATGTATATTTTTGAGATTAAAATTGCCAGTAAAATTCTATGAAATGTATAATGTTGTAAAAATAATACACGTGCATTTGAAGCTTTGGATGATCTGTTTCTTTGTATAATAGAATGTATAGAAAATCTTGCATCAGGTAGATTTTCTTCTCACATTCAATCAAAATAAACAATGAATTATCATTAGAAACTTACCCCCTACCACGTTTTCGTGTGTGTCATGTCCGTTTTATTAAGTCTCGAACCTAATCCTGTTAAATTACTCATTTAAAGTTCGTCAGTAATCTGTTCTGTGATTCATGTGTTTTCAGTGAAAAAAAAATATACTGTCTTCAATGTGTGACATTGGGTTCAGCTGATTACACATTTCGTATCGGCAATGCATTAAGTAGTTTCTGCCCTCCCTTTGGTAATAGTGAGAGACTGACAACTCCATGTTGCGTGTACTACCTAGCTGTAAGCATTGTCTACTAGCATATTGGAGCCCATTCGCTTGTGCATGTTGGCAAGGGCCTGTCAGTTGCATTGTTGACAGAATTGGTGCTGCATCTGCAGATCTAGCCAACCGGAGGAACTGTCTACAGTATCAGACTGGATAGAGATACAAGTGAAAGGTAGAGGTTCTCTCAAAACCTCAAATGACTTAAATGGTACTATTTACTTATTTCATATACAGTACAAATATATGTGAATGATTACAAATATCCCCCTATCAAACTCCTCTGAATTGACTGCTAATTAATATATTGGGTAATTTTTATGTAAAAACACTCAGCAAACCATAATTTACACTCATTTTACTCATTATATTTAGTAATGTTTCTCGCAAATTACTTTAAAAAAATGAGCTGTGGAATTATGAAAATATTAAGATTTTGTTTGTGGTCATTTGGTGGCAAACGACCAATATTTTGGCAGAACACAGACCTTAGCCTGAATCTTCGATATGTATGCAGTCCTGTCATAGAGCATATATGTTGTTGTTGACTGGCCAACTTTTTTAAATTACTGCTATCTGTGCCTTGAAAACTTCTTATTCATGAACCCTGATTTTTTGCTGTAAGGGGAAAAAGTGGGTGAGCAGGCAACTTGCACCGGGCCCCGACTTAGTAATCAGGGCTTCAAATTTTTTTTCATTCAAAAGAAATGAAAATAAAGAATACACTGACCTCCAATCCAAATGCTGCAAGTTATTTTGAAAGAAATGAATAAATTCTGTTCATGAATTGGGGGAGGAATGAAATGAAGTGAATTCTGTTTATGAATTGCCAGAGGAGAGATTTTTTTGTTTGAAATAAGGGGCCCCCTTAGACCAACTGCCCCTGGCCCCTGGTTTTCTCTGGGCATATCTGCTGTAAGGGTGGAGTTGCCATACAACCTGAAAAGGGAATATATTCTGAAATGGACATGTGTCTTACTGTTCTGCCAGATTTTTTTTTTGTTTCTGCCTAATGTCCTAAATATTTATAATCTGTTATAATTTCACATAGTCTTACAAAAAAAAAAGTGTTTTGAGACTACTTGTGAACATCACAAAATTTTGTGCTTCTTAAGAAAACGCCAGCAACTATTTCCTTTATTAAGCAAATATTGTTATTTTTGTCTTTATACAGTGCTACTGGAGAGCTGAAAAATAGATTAAGAATGGTACTTTGCAATTAGAATCGAAATGCATTCATCGCTTAAAATGTGTTAGTGCAAGAGAAACTAGAAAAGGCTTGGGGACTTGGACAATAATAGTGTTCTAATATTGACCAAAGTTATGATTTATTGAATATCTTATTTAAATACCCTGAAATATTTCACAAATGTCGTGAAAAAATAAGGAAATGACCTGGATAACCTGGAAAAGTCAGGAAAATTCATCGTAGAAACAAGAGTGGTCACATGTGTACAATGTAATTTATCTTGATCTATGATTTTCCTGTCATACGATTTACTTCACAAACTATTTAGTTGTATGAAAATACACAATTTGCTGTGAAACATATTCCAATGTCGTGAATTCCGTTGTTATTCTTATGTGAACACTATGTAATGGAAGATAAAAGGAAGGGAAGAATGTGTACAGTCTGTGGCCCGTTTGTTACGATGCTGCTCCCGCATTTACCTGATGATGATCAGAGAAACCCTAGGAATCGAAAGCAGTTGGCCGCTAGAATTCTCTTCCAGACAGCAGTTGAATTCTACCAGACTATCGAGCTAGAGTCGAAAATCCTGCCATTGTTGGGTCTTGAACCCTAGGTCCTCCCAATCAGAGGCACTGCAGTGACAATTGTTGATGCCCTGAGCCACCACAACTGGTGAGTGGTCCCATATGATGGTGGCTTTACATTTGAATGCACTATAATACATGCATTATCGAAAATCTGCCACAGTCGGGTTAAGTAAGACCTCCAGGTCAAAGTTGCTGACCTAAACTTACCGTAATTGCCGATGTATAAGACACCCCCCTTTTTTCAAGAAGGATTTCATTATTTAATGTTAAATTTTATTTTTATGAAAGGAATGGAAATTGTTACCTGTGAAAAGCAATGATCTTTTCTTCATATTTCATTGGGAGACTTAATGCTATTTTTCTAGTACATATGGAAAGACTGCCTTTTCAAAAATATCCTACACCATAACGTTGATGCAATGAAATTTTCAACACTCTTCTTGCAATACTTTTAGCTTCTGTAACAATTAATTTTGTAGAAATACAAACTCCTGTTTTTCAGTGTACAAAAATTTGATGTTTGTAATGCTATATATTAAACATTCTAACAGTTACAAAAATTCCCATTCATTGTATAAGACGCATCCTGTTTTTTGATGAGTTACTGAAGGAGAAAAAGTGCATCTTATACACAGGCAAATATGGTACATGCCCTTTTAATTAGACTAGGTTGTTTTGATTAAACTTACATTTCCCTTTTAATCAGTAAAAGCACAACGTTACCTCCTTCAGGTAGCTGTCTTCCTCAAAATGGTGGAAAATTATGAAATTTCCACTTTTTCAATTTTTATTGAGCTCTGTTTTATTCTCTTTTAAATGCTTCAAACCACTTTTTTCTATGTTTCTTAGTTTTTGAGGAAATATATTTTTTCAAACCAAGTGGGCAAGTGCCACTTCCCTATTGTCAACAGTCAACCTCTTAGTGAGTGAACTTAAGATGCATCTTCCCTGTATTGGGAATTTTCAACACATTCATGCATGTCAAACATCATAAATCATAAACTATAAAAGATGTAATTCTTCCCACAGCTTGCAACCCATGATTTGCCCTAGAGAATGGAATAGAATAGTTAATGTGTCACTAAAAGTTTCAGTGAAATGAATTGAAATGTCCAGAATATACTTTTAAACAATTATTTTTTTCTGAAATAATCAGTCCTAGTTTTCACAGTACCTTTACCATTCTAGTTCATTCTTTAGAACATAATTTGTGATTAATTTGCAAAAAGAATTATCAAAATGCATCAACTTGTTGTGGAAAGAGGATGTCTGAAGTAAAAACCTGCAATTAATTTTAACGAATTAATTATAAAAATATTGAGAAAAAAAAAATTGATCTCTAAGAGCATACAGAAATCAAATGTGTATGGGGAAAACTAAATAGAAACAATATACTTGATATTATTTCCTCAGGTAGGCAGCTACCTGAAATTCATTCACTACAGTCGACTCTGGTTATAGTGAACTTGGATATAGTGAACCCTTGGTTATAGTGAACTTAAGTTATTGGTTCTGTTACACTTACATAACAAATAAGCATAAGAAGATTCGGATGTAGTGAACCTCAGTTATAGTGAATGTAGGAAGTAAGTCCTGGAAATTAATTGGATTTCGTATGTTATTAGGTGATTGAAAGGGCCTTCGGAGTGGGATGGTGTTCCAACTGCAAGTGCCATCGAAAGGTGCCAAGAGTGCATTACCATTATTAGAGACAGAGGACCATGCAGAATCAAGTATGGAGAGTGCACAAACTCTGGAGAAGGATTTAATGAAAAATGTACGAAGCACACAGAGGGAAATAATTTATTTTTTACGTATAAATAAATATATTAAAATTTTCAGTTCGTGCTGTAAATGAACTTTGCTGTATAAAATCAATTATTATGGAGAAATTCCATTTAATTTTGGCGTCATCGGATATAGTGAACCAAACATGTTAGTCCCCAGAAGTACGCTATAACCGGAGTCGACTATTTCTGACGATTGCTTCGGGCTACTGCCCCCCCCCTTCGATTCCGGGAACGCCCAGAAGGGAAGGGGGAGGGCAGCTGAAGCAACTTGCCCGAGGTGTTGATTTAATTGGGACACACGATTTGTACCGGTTGAGCCAGCACCGGACAAATTTGTAACGGTACAAATTTGAGCCAGTAACCGGACAAATTTGTACCGGTTGAGCCAGCACTGTCATTGTTTCCGCAGTGACTCTGATAGGGAGATCGTAGGATTCGATTCACGATGGTGGCTGATTTTCGACCCTAGGTGTTAGCCCAGTCAAATTAAATAAATCGAGTGAAAAAAACTGGGGTGTTTGTTGGTTCCGACCGCATAACATACTAAAAATCCTGAAGTGCGGGTGTGAGCCGGGAGAGGGGCGGTTTTTTGAAGGTGCTTTTTCGACTTTTTTTGCTCATATCTCCATAACTATCAATTCCACAGAAAAGTACGTTCTTTAGAAAATGAATGTAGATAAAATTTCCTACAAGATTTTGTTGTAAAATTAACCATTGTAGAGTTATAGGGTTGAAAAGTTCTTGGTTTTGTTTACAAGGCCCTAGTTATCTCTCCTATAAAATGATGTTAAGGTATGTTTAGTGCATAGAAGTAATTTTATTTTTGATCAATATGTATTTGCGTATTTTGCGCAAAAAGGACTATTTTACACTTATAAATCTTATTTTTTATATAGCCTTGCGACTATCTGTGGTCATTGGGGTCCGAGATTACCTCCGGTACGAAAATAGTCTATTGTATCCATTATTTATTTTATGAGGATCGAGTACAAATATTTGGTTTGATGAAAAATTGTGTACACTACCGACATACAATTTACATAAAACAATCCCGATGAACCGAGGCAGTGATTAGGAAAACAACATAACTCATTGCTAAAGACCGGATTTTTATGTAATAACGTGTTTTTTGTCTTTCTACTTACTGTTCTCAAAATTGTAATCTTCGTCGTTGCAAATCGTCGCCGTCTAAACACAATATCCAATTTCTTCGTTATATATTTTTACATATTTAGTACTATATTACATATTTTGCTATTTTCGCAAAATATTTTTTTATTCTATCAATTTTCTTCAATGTCATACATTTTTTATGAAAAGAAGTAATTTAAAAAATCAGCATTCTCCCTTCACTATTACTACACTCTGGAGTGTTTGCCGGTCGTAGATATGGCCAGTTTGTGCGATGTTGCGATGGTGCGATGCGCGTTCTATCATGTCTAGTCTCTGCCAAATGACGATCTTGGATAGCAATGGAGGAAGTTTTGACAACACGCGAAAACTGTTTGTTGCAAAGTGTGCATCAACTTGTGCTCTCCAAATGATTTTTAAAACGTTTGTATTATTTTTAAAATTTGTTAAGGAATTAAAAAAAATTGTATGTATTTGTAGTATGTAATACAAAATAATATGGCATGCGAGTCTGCGGCAAAAACTAAAAATTCGATCACCCAAGGCAAATTGCAATTTGTTTACATTTACAATGGTTAAATTATAAACAGAAATCATGTAACTATTAATTACCGTTTCTCCTTCACTCATCAGTTTAATGTGATTCCTGTACTTTCATTCTCAACTAAAACTTTAAACGCATTTTTCTCGTACTAACTTCATTTTTACTTCTTCGCCTATGACGTACTTAGGTATTAAAAAGAAAGCACTGTGAAGTTGCTGCGGAAAGTGGTGATTTTTTTAAGAAAAACTCGTATTGCCGGTCCCTAACACCAAAAACGTGGATAATTCTGGCAGTTATATGTAGTAAATTACTTCTAGTACATTAAGTAGTCATAATCCACTTTGTGGATCATTGATAATGAATAATTGGTTTACGACAAAGCGTGTGTCTGTCCGTCCGTCCACCGACACCATCGCCTAAACCCGATGAGACGATTTTCTCGAAAATTGACATTCCCCCATCGATGTAGCCGAACTTGAGGCCCTGGAGATTTTAAATTGATGTTTTCATCGTTGGGGGTTCTTTACATGAATCCTCAATTCATTTTCAAAATTTTCTTAAAAATAGCCTCAAAGTTTTTCCTTTCATTTTTGTCGAATAGAGCGAAATACTCTTGTAAAAATAGAGCAGGGTTTATTTTCGTTGTACTCTTCAATACTTGCAAGAGTTTAAATTTTTTTCGGCGTTTTCAGCAAAATATATATGATGAACATTTTTCGTCAATAAAATCTGTTCTCCAAAATTAAATGCTTAAATAAGGACACATACTTTTTTGAAAATTTGAGAGGTGTGTGTATCGTGAATGTAGCGTGAAATAAAGACAATTAAAAAATATGAAAACAAATTTTTGTAAAATAATGCTCAAATCTTCAATTTTTTATCGAGAAAATCAATACAAATGACGCAGATCTCAGTTTTTTCGCTTTTCCATCTTTTTAAAAATAATTACTATTTAAACTTACTATTTAAGAGTTACTATTTAAATTAAAACATTTTGGGGCATCCTTCTACAATTTTAATATTGAAAATAGAGATATTTTTTGTTATTGAAATCGATTCTTCAAAATTAAATCTTTAAATAATGTAACGTATTTTTTTCAAAATAAGAGAATTTTATGCATAATTCTGAGTGACAATTACGAAGATTGCGAGAAAGTACGTGCTGATATTAACACCACTAGTTTATTACTAAAATTAATTTAAAAAAAATTGTATTAAACTATTTTCTACTTCGTCTGAGAGCTCATGGTGTTTATAGCAAGCGAAATATATCGAAACTACACACAAAATACACGTAATGCACGCTCCTCCGATTTACCGACACTGGCGAGAACAGTCGAGAATTTCAACTATTCCGATCCTTGACAAAGACCTATTCTTTAACATTTCTTTAATACTTTTTACTATCCTTGTTCGACAATATTAAGTATTTCTAACGTGTTTACGTTACATAGTATACATAATCGGTTTTTGAACTACATTTCATCATATTTGTACAATGTTTGAAAGTAATAATAGTAGAAACTAACTGCTAAGGATACCCAGGAAGGGTCCTTCAGCAAAATACGTAAAATATTTGGAGTAAAAAATATATTTTGAATTTAGGGTTCTTTGAACCTGTTTTATAGCTAATTAAGGAGGATGTAGTAGGTCTTTAGAATATCTTGATTTGATTCGTAGAAACCGATTGATTAATAGACCTAGAATGTACAAAGGAGTCGCTGGGCCAGATGAAAGAGAAGAGTAGAAATGGGAAGAAAGTTTAAGAATCCAAGTTTTTAGGGGATCTATAGATAATTCTTTTAAAATTTGGTCATTTCTGATTTACTATGGAGCTTTTAAAACATCTCTTAATTTGTTTTGCAGTACTTCCAGTTTCCGAAGGTTGTTTTTAGCGGAACCTCCCCGAATGTGTTTTTCCAGGTTTATTTGAAGTCCGTTCCTTATCTGCCTGACAGAGACCTACGTAGGCTGTAGATTTCTCGGTCAGTTAAAAAGCGTAATCAGCCTTCGAGACTGCGAAATCAAGTGGGCGAGAACGATCGATAACAGAATGCGTTTTGTCAGGATCTAGTGGTAGCGTAGTGCATGTAAGTGCACAAGTAAGAGGTGGATGGATGGGAAAAGGAAGGAAGATAGCGCGCGGTCCGTGGCCCGTTTGTTAGGGTACTGATCCGGCATTCGCCTGGTGTTCATCGGAGAAACCACGGAAAACTACCGGTCAGAGCAGCCGCCCGCTAGAATTCTCCTCTAGACAGTGACTGAATTCGACATAGCTGACCAGCTAGTGTAAAAATCCTCCATCGCCGGGACTTAGACCTTAGGACCTCCCGGTCAGAGGGACTGCAGTGACGTCAGTTGATGACCTGAAGCGCTTAGTAGCGTGGACGGACAGCTAACGGGAATCCTGAGTGAGCGAGAATAGCTGATTGCGGGCGCGTCAACTGCTGAGGACATTAATCCCGTAAACAATGCTTGTTCCCATCAGAACCGGGAGAGGTGGCTCAGGATATCACTGCAGTGCCTCTGGCTGGGAGGTCCTAAGGTTTAAGTCCCGGCGATGGAGGATTTTTACACTAGCTAGATTGCAGGGTCGAATTCAGTCGTTGTCCGGAGGAGAATTCTAGCGGGCGGCTGCTCTGATCGGTAGTTTTCCGTGGTTTCTCCGATGAACACCAGGAGAATGCCGGAGTAGTACCCTAACAAACGGGCCACGGACCTCGCGCTATGTCGAGTCCCGGCCGTGAAAAGGTTTTCGACACTAGCTTATCAGCTAAGTCGAATCCAGTCGCTGTCTGGAGGAGAATTCTACTGGCGGGATGCTGTGATCGGAGCGTGGAATGCCAGACGAATGTCGGAGCAGGACTCTACCAAACAGGCCACGGACCGTGCGCGATCTGTCCTTCCTCTTCCTTGTCCTCTCCTCTCCCCTTACACACACACTTACACTATGATGCACTACACTTCCACATATCCCGGGAGGCCGGTCAGGAGCTTAGAGCTTTTCCCGGCTGGGGCGGTTCCCCGCTGGTGGGAGAGTCCTGGTTGAGGGACACCCTAGTCGACGGTATGTCGGCGCCGGCCATGAAAAATCATGCATTACCCTTACGAGACTGATGACCTCAGTAGTTGACGCACCCGGAATCACTAAAAGAAAACCAACCAACCAACCAACCAACGTTCCCGCGAGATCCGGCCCTCACCTACACTTCTCGCGTGTTTTTTCCCTTGCTTTGGGAAGGTTTCCCAAAGCACCTTCCCAAAGCACCTTCTAGGTGGTTGAAACTCTTAAGTCTCCGACTGGTCTCCGAACATAAGTGTATTATACCGCATGTTGGTGTGTATGTAAGAGGAGAGGAGGGGCCAAGAATAATATATCAAACATCGCGCGCGGTCCGTGGCCCGTTTGTTAGGGTGTTACTCCGGCTTTCGCCTGGTGTTGATCGAATGAACCACGAAAAACCGCTGATCAGAGCGGCCACCTGCTACAATTCTCCTCTAGACGGCGGCTTAATTCGATCCTGAATAAAGGCGCTCAGGAAAATAACGATATATCCCAATCGAAGTTCGTTTTAAGAAAAATTACTTTTTACTTTCTCGTGTACGTACGTATAGACGAAGTAATATACGTAGTATAGAGAAAGTTATTGAATGCTGCGGGAAAAAACGGCGGATTTTCAGCGGAAAAAGATTCTTTGCCGGGCTCTGGTGGCGAAAAAGTGCATGAAACCAGTTGCTAAATTAAAAGAAACTAGAGGTGCTACAGAATGGCACAGACTTTCTGGTAGTAAAGTTTTCTAATTTCCTCGGCGTGGACTGGCTTTACGGACTTGTCCTATCCTTTTGCAAGCTACCATCTATCGTCGCCTAAAGTACGTTTTTTGACATTTTCTTAACTTTTCGGTGTCCTTATAGTGGAACCGAAATATTTTTTACGAATATTAAAGAAACGTAAAACATCTTCCTAAATAGCTGTTTTTATTGAAACATTTGAAGCCGTTTTCAAGAAAATAGCGACTAACCATTACTGTAAATGCGAAATTTGAAGCTCCTTTTCACAGGAATCTATTGAGTTTTCGAAAAACTTCTTTTGAAATCATTTGAAGCAATTCCACTCACAAATGTAATAATGTATACAAATCGATAGAAATGTGCATATTAACGGAGTGAGAGACATTAAACAAATAGATTTGTGTAATTTTTGAAAAAACAAAAAAATACACCAAAATGAACTTTGTGTCATATTAAACAGTGCAATTAGCACTATTCATTGGAAAAAATTGAAGAAAAAATTTGGAGCCATGTTTGAGTAAATAGAGTTTGTTAGTTTCTGAAAATGTTGAATTTTGAGTTCATTTTTATAGAAAATTGTTGTGCTATCGAAAAACTTTATTTGGCATTTAGCGTGAATGTATTCATAAATACAAGAATATGAATAAATTGCCTCTAAAGTAAGTATTACTGCCGTGAGAGGTAGGTAAAAAAAATTAAATTTTCGTAATTTTTGAAAAAATAAACAAATTAATAGAGCAATATGGCGTTTATGTCATCAGATAGGGTGCATTTGGTACTAACTCTACCAAAAATTTAAATTTTGCCAAAAAGAAAAAAATTGAACCCGTTTTTGTGAAAATTTTGTCTTTGTATTTTTTAAATTGCAAATATTTCACGCTTTATTGCACGAAATCTACTAAAATTTTCTAAAAAATTTATATGACCTTTATGAAAGAACTATTAATGGACAACAAATTTATTTTTAAGGAGAAATCTCTATCTTCAATTTTATAGTTGTCGGAAGACGCCGGAAAAATTCTAACATTTGCAATTTTCGAAACTTCAGAGTTAACCCAGAAAATCGGACCTATGCAACCTGTATAAGCGTATTTTACTCTATTCTTTCAAGAAATGTAAAGAAAAAATTTGGAGCCGTTTTAGCGAAAATTTTGAAAATATCCGGAGGGCTACATGTAAAGTACCCCCAAATATTAAAGAATGTTTTTCAAAACCTCAAAGCTCCAACTAGAGCCAGATTGACAGGGCTTTCTTCAATTTGGAAAAGATTGTACACATGGTTTAAGCGCTAGCAGAGTTCACAGACGGACAGACAGACAGATGGACAGACGGACGGATGGACGGACGTTCTGAAAAAAAAAAACAACAGTTTTTCGGTATCAGGGACCCCAAAACGTGTATTTCCCTTGAAATCTCGAAATCGATTTTCCGCTGCATTACATAACTTTCTCTATACTACGTATTTTACTCCGTATGTATGTATGTATACGAGAAAGTAAAAATCTTCTAACAAATGGTGTAGTCAGAATCCCTGTTTTGTGGGTCCTGGATGCCGAAAACCCAATTGGAAGCAAAACGTCCATCCGTCCGTCTGTCTGTTCGTCCGTCCGTCTGTGAACACGACTAGCGTCTAAATCACAAATACTATCTTTTTCAAATTGAAGAATCCTACGTCAATCTGGCTCTAGTTGAAACTTTGAGATTTTGAAAAACATTCTTTAAAATTTGGGGGTACTTTACATGAAGCCCTGGGAACATTTTCAAAATTTTCTCAAAAACTGTTCCAAATGTTTTCTTTAAATTTCTTGTAAGTATAGAGTAAAATACACTTATAAACATGGCATAGGTCCGATTTTCACGGTTATCCTTCAATTTTCGAAAATTGCCAAAATTTGAATTTTTTTTCGGAGTCTTCCTACAACTACAAAATTGAAGACAGATTTTTTCTTCAAATCAAAGTTGTTATCCATTAATAGTTCTTTCATAACGGTCATGTCAATTTTTTTATTTTAGTTTTCGTGTAATAGTGCGTGCAATATTTGCAATTTAAAAAAATTACAAAAACAAGATATTCTCAAAAACTCCAGATATTTTCTTTAATGTTTTTATACGGTTAGTACCAAGCAAACCCTATAAGATAACATAAGCGCTATTCTTTTGTTTTTTGAAAAATTACAAAAATGTAATTTTTTGGCTTGTCTCTCACGTCGGTAATACTTTAAAGGCGATTTCTTTACAGT
Organism: Teleogryllus occipitalis; assembly: GCA_011170035.1. Taxonomy (NCBI): domain Eukaryota; kingdom Metazoa; phylum Arthropoda; class Insecta; order Orthoptera; family Gryllidae; genus Teleogryllus; species Teleogryllus occipitalis. The sequence goes on from BLKR01001541.1 coordinate 70,037, forward strand.
ATTATATTCATGAAAACATGTGCTATAAATAATTTCAAATAAAGTCTCTCAAAAACACAACTATTTTCTGTAAAAATAACTCAAAATCCCGCATTTTCAGAAACGTTCAAACGCCATTTTCTCAAAAGTGACTCCGATTTTTTCAAATTTTTCCAATAGATAGTGCCAATTGCTATGTTTATTATGACGTAAAGTTGATTTTCGTGTATTCTTTTGTTTTTTCCCCAAAAATTACAGAAATGCAATTCTCTTGAAATACTTCTTACGCCGTTAATATGGCAATTTTCATCGATTTGTATGCATTATTACATTTGTAAATGGATGTGCCTAAAATGATTTCAAATGAAGTTTTTCGAAAACTCAATAGATTCTGTGAAAAAGAGTTTAAATTTCATATTTATAGTAATGCTTAATCACCATTTTCTTAAAAACGACTACGATGAAAACTTTTATTTAGGACGAGTTTTTACTCTTCTTTAATATTCCTGAACTAATGATTCAGTTGTGCTACTAGGAAAGCAAAAAGTTGAGAAATTGTCAAAAAAATGTACTTTGAGCGACGATAGATGGCAGCTGGCCAGAGAATGGACCACGACCTTAGAGCCAGACCACACCAAGGATATTAGAAAAAATTTGTACGAGAAACTCTGTGCCATTCTGTAGCACCTCTAGTTCACTTTCACTCTGCACAAATTTTTGAAGGTGGAATTTGATAATTTTGCCATATCCCTATTCATTTGATATTTTAGCAAGTGATAGGTGTGCACCTTTAGCAAATGATAGGTTAGCAAAAGCAGGTGTTTACCGTCATACTTCTAATAGAAAATGCGAGGGCGGTAGGGCTCTGCCGTTATAATCCGGAGTGCCTCAATTACAGTTGGGAGTAAGTTGGTAATTTTTTCCTTGTAGAACTTCCCGATCAGAGACGCTGCAAAGATGACGGTAATGCTGTCACTTGGCCATCTCAGCCGGCGAATTCGAGTCATATTGCAGCAAAGGAATTTGCCGATTCTGAGCTCCTGTCTTACATTTCCACGTTTTGGCGCCTTTACGTCGCGACGGTAAGACGATCAGTACGACGCAAGCGCATTCCATCAGAGAAGAGGTCAGGACGATACGTCACTGCCGGAACCCTCTATAAAAGAGGGTGTTGTTCGACAAGTCGCTTACTTGGGTGAAGTGATATCCCGCTGGCTGTTATTTCAATCCGAAGCTTCAATTACTTGAGGGTGTTTTGTCGTTGGAGGATCGTCCGTTTGGTGTTTGTAATAAATCTGCTTGATAATCGGTGAGTGAGGCGTTTTTCACAATGAAATTTTGTTTCGTATATTTTTTGTGCGTCGCGGTAGTATGTGCGTCGACGATCTCCTTACAAGAACAAGAGGCGAAAGGTTATCGTGTGAAATACGTGAAATAAAAGCGAAAATTGCCGGCACGGTGGCCGAGATCGCTAAGGCAGTAGTGTCGTAGTGATCTCGGACCGAAGGGTCGCGGGTTCGAGTCCCGCCTCGGGCATGGTTGTATTTGTGTTCGTCCTTTCACCCCTTATCATCAATCACCATATCGTTTCATCCACGTAGTTACCATACCGTTAACAGCAATAGTGGTCGCTAATGACCTTAGATGTTGATGCGACCTTAAATAACCCCCCCCCCAAAAAAAAGCGAAAATTAAGTAACAGGACCACGCAGACTTTCTGAAGTCCTGATTTGGCTTGATGCGAGAAGAGGGGTGGAGGGGGATTAGTTATTTCGACGACAGGACTATCAAATCCGTCCCTTGTTTTCTGATGCGAAATTGTTTCTAGGAGAAAACATCTCTGATTATCAGATTTTTTGTCAACAACGCTCGTTGCCATAATGTAATTTTAATTCAATTATAGTAGTTAACGAAACGAATGTATAAAGAGAGGGATAATTGCACAAGTGATATGTTCAAGAAAACGAGCAACGATAGGAGTGAGATTTCTTATATACCATAAGTGCAATTACACCCATTTATGCACGCGTTACGTTCAATATGTTTTCGTTTCCATTTAAGAATAATTTAAATTTTGAGAAATTCAAGCACATCTTTATAATTTGAGGCTTATGTTAAATGGCGTCATATTGCTTCTGAAAAATATCTATTTTAGTGGGCGTTGCATTGTGTTTGTTTGCAAGAAATATTTGCATATGGAAAGTACTGAAGTTATTGCAGATAAAATATTAGAAGCAACTGACTAAGTCATGAAAACGTTACTTCCCACGGAAGGTAAAGGCAGGTATGAGAGAGGATTCAACATGTATAAATATTGGGGGATTAAACTAGTCATTCTGATATAATTTGCTATAGCGTACTTTTTAGAACGGGTAAACTCAACTGACGTCTACAATTTTTACGTTCGTAATCCTAAGACCAAATCTTTTACATGAAAAACATTTAATTTATTCACGTTAAATATTTTGTTCCATAAGTCAGCTAACTAAACGTTTACTTCCCCAATTTAATTTCATTCATTCCTTGTTTATATGTAGTTGTAGGTACGTAATATGTGATGCACATTTTTGTTCATGTTTCATGGCCGACTGCAAATACCTTGGCTACATCTGTTATAGTTTCTTAATTAAAAGATTTGGCTCCTTTTCTGAATTCTGATTGGTAGATGTGTTGTTTTAATTGCACGGTGAAAGTTTAATTGCACGCGTACTATTAACATAGAAATAATCAACGATTTTTCATAAAATTAATGAGAAAATTTAGTTAACTAAATGAAAAATGTTAGAAAAGAAATTTGTTTTCCGAGGCATAAGAAAACGTACGCTTATATAAGTGGTTTTACCAAAGAACTACAGTGATGGAATTACTGCGTAATATGCCAATTCAGACATCGACTTTGATTCAGCTTGGGAGGGCGTGTCAAGATATGGACCTTGCGATGCTGCAACAGCAAATACTTTCTCATAATATTGGCAACGGTTATGAAATATTATAATGTAACAACTTCTGCCTCACAAGAAACACTCGAAAATAAACGAAACGCGAAATACCTTATTTTAATTAAAACGTTCTAATGAAAATATCTTTCTGCCATTGACTTCATTGTATTCATGTATTCAGTGTTTATAAACGCATCAGCGATGTCCGGAGCATATTTTAAACATAAAAAATAGGAGTTTATAAACTCGGTGGCGAACCGGCGGCGATGGCGGTCGCTGTAGAGCATCTCAACCAGGGAGGCAACATTGCCAACAAAACATTATTGTTTTTAAGCATCGATCTTCAAGCGCCTTTGGTGCCTCAGGGTATCAATTTATGACACTACAGTGCCTCTGACCGGCAGGTTCTAGGGTTCGAGTCTCGACCGTGGCAGGATTTTCGACACTGGCTACATATCTAGGTCGAATTCAGCCTCTGCCTGGAGAAAAATTCTGACGGTCGGCTGCTCTGATCGGTAGTTCTCCGTGGTTTCTTCGATCAGCATCGGGCGAATGCCGGAGTAGTACCCTAACAAACGGGCAACGGACCACGCGCGATATTTCCTTCCCCTTCTTTGTCCTATCCTCACCCCTTCCACACACTTGCACTAACATGCACTTCCCTTCCACACACTCCAGGAAGCCGGTCCGGAGCTTAGAGCTTGTCAAGGTTGCGGTGGTGTCCCGCTGGTGGGAGATACCTGGTGGGGAAAATCCCCGCAAGTCGACTTAGGTCTGTGCTGGATCTTGCTCGGCAGCAGGACAAGATCACCCCCACCTCCTACAATAAAAACATGAGATTAATAACCTTAGCCGTTGTCGCGCCCGAAATTTCTAATCAATCAAAATCAACATAGGAAAAGTTCTGCACGTAGCGTGTTTAAACTCTAAATTATTATCGGTCTTCAGTATTTTTGTCGTAAAGTGACATTTTGATGAGCGGCAGATGAATTGTGCTACATGAAAAAGGTTTTAAAATACGTGATACCATTAGAAATCCACTTATTGCAACTGGACTGCTCACCTTTAAATGGACGTGGCCTAGAAAGAAGAGACTAGAACCTGAGACCTCCCGGTCAGAGACACTGCAGTGACATCAGTTGATGCACTGAGTCACCTCTCTCGGTCGCTGTTTGGAAAAACGCAGCCAGAAATTGTAATGAAAGATAGAATCAACAATAGTTAAATTGATGTCCAACTTTTATTCTACGATACATCACCTGTCGTCTCAGCAGTGGCGTGCATTCAACCCCACCAACCCGAGCACTGCTGGGGTAAGCAAGAATGAGAAATTGATGAATATTGGGAATTAAAATTACGATGATCCGTATGTCACTTGATCAAAAATGTTGCACCCACTGTGTATTCTACTGCGATCTTTGCGCCGGCCCACTGCGCAACCCCAGCTGTGATACCTCCGCTGGGACAGGAAGCTGCGCGCGCATCTCCATCACTGGGCCAGCGGCGGGCGGCGACCGGGGAGAAGGTTCCCTAGATTGATTGATTGATTGATTTTTCGTGTTTCCGGGCGCGTCAACTGCTATGGTCATTAGTCCCGTTAGTGTAGTGCATGTTTTTTCTCTCGGGAGATGGCGGTGATCTTCCCCCGCCGGATGGCGAGATCCGGCGCCGACCTACCGTCGGCTAGTGGGGTTTCCCCCTAACCAGGACTCTCCCACCAGCGGGGCACCGCCCCAGTCGGGCCAAGCTCTAAGCTCCCGACCGGTCTCCCGGGATATGTGGTAGTGTAGTGCATGTTAGTGTAAGTGTGTGTGTAAGGGGAGAGGATAGGACAAGGAAGAGGAAGGGACAGATCGCGCGCGGTCCGTGGCCCGTTTGGTAGGGTACTGCTCCGGCATTCGCCTGGTGTTGATCGGAGAAACCACGGAAAACTACCGATCAGAGCAGCCGGCCGCTAGAATTCTCCTCCAGACAGCGACTGAATTCGACCTAGCTGGAAAGCTAGTGTCGAAAATCCTGCCGCCGTCAGGACTCGAACCTAGGACCTCCCGGTCAGAGGCGCTGCAGTGACATCAGGGTTCCCTAGAGATTTTATAAATTACTAGCTGACCCGGCGAACTCTTTTCCGCCTTAACAGCCGGTCCCATCTTTTTCTCGCGTTGCACTCATTGTGAGAAACTGTACTATCCTTGTTGCACTCGTGATAATAAAGCAATTGCAGATTTGTGTTTTTCTCTCAAAGAAGAATTTCAAAAAAACGCTCTGATATTAAATAGATAATTAAAAAATCTATCTAATTATACTTCACTTCACTTTTTAACACGCTTTTATTAGCTTCATTTGTATCTTTGCTTGATTTCTTGCTTGTTCTCCGCTGCAGAACGCTTCTGCACAGAAAACGTAGGCGAAAAAGCGCGAAAACATACGAAAACGCGTGAAAACGTGCGAAAACGCATAAAAACGTGCGAAAACCCTCGAAAAGGTGCGAAAACCCGCGAAATCACGCGAAAACGTGCGAAATCACGCAAAAACATGCGAAATCACGCGAAAACGTGCGAAATCACGCAAAAACATGCGAAATCACGCGAAAACGTGCAAAAACGTGCGTTCTCACACAGGAACACTGTCGAACGGGATAAACAGTATCATATGTCCGTCTCCTGTCTCGAAGCTTCCTGCTCACCAATTTTCAGCCAAATCGGTACAGCCGTTCTTGAGTTATAAATAGTGTAACTAACACGACTTTCTTTTATATATATACTAGCTGACCCGGCGAACTCTGTTCCGCCGTAACAGCCGGTCCCATCTTTTTCTCGCGTCGCACTCACTGTGAGAAACTGTACTATCTTTGTTGCACTGCGTACGTGCAAAAACGTGCGTTCTCACACAGGAACGCGGTCGAACGGGATAAACAGTATCCTATGTCCGTCTCCTGGCTCTAAGCTTCTTGCTCACCAAATTGGTACAGCCGTTCTTGAGTTATAAATAGTGTAACTAACACGACTATATATAGATATAACGGCGAACGAAAGGCGGCTATCATTATCGCCTTCTGTTATCAGTGCGGTGTTACAACAATGGGTTACCACAGGCAACAATGACCGCTAACATGCGAAATCACGCGAAAACGTGCAAAAACGTGCGTTCCAACACACGAACGCTGTCGAACGGGATAAACAGTATCCTATGTCCATCTCCTGGCTCTAAGCTTCCTGCTCACCAATTTTCAGTCAAATCGGTACAGCCGTTCTTGAGTTATAAATAGTGTAACTAACACGACTTTCTTTTATATATATACTAGCTGACCCGGCGAACTCTGTTCCGCCGTAACAGCCGGTCCCATCTTTTTCTCGCGTCGCACTCACTGTCAGAAACTGTACTATCTTTGTTGCACTACGTACGTGTAAAAACGTGCGTTCTCCCACAGGAACGCTGTCGAACGGGATAAACAGTATTCTATGTCCGTCTCCTGGCTCTAAGCTTCCTGCTCACCAAATCGGTACAGCCGTTCTTGAGTTATAAATAGTGTAACTAACACGACTATATATAGATATAACGGCGAACGAAAGGCAGCTATCATTATAGCTTTCTGTTATCAGTGCGGCGTTATAACAATGGGTTTCAACAGGCAACAATGACCGCTAACATGCGAAATCACGCGAAAACGTGCAAAAACGTGCGTTCTCACTCAGGAACGCTGTCGAACGGGATAAACAGTATCCTATGTCCGTCTCCTGGCTCTAAGCTTCCTGCTCACCAATTTTCAGCCAAATCGGTACAGCCGTTCTTAAGTTATAAATAGTGTAACTAACACGACTTTCTTTTATATATATAGATAACGGCGAAAGAAAGGCGGCTATCATTATCGCCTTGTGTTATCAGTGCGGCGTTACAAAAATGGGTTACAACAGGCAGCAATGACCGCTAACATGCGAAATCACGCGCAAACGTGCGTTCTCACACAGGAACGCTGTCGAACGGGATAAACAGTATCCTATGTCCGTCTCCTGGCCCTAAGCTGCATGCTCACCAACTTTCAGCCAAATCGGCACAGCCGTTCTTGAGTTATAAATAGTGTAACTAACACGACTTTCTTTTATATATATAGATAACGGCGAACGAAAGGCGGCTATCATTATCGCCTTCTATTATCAGTGCGGCGTTACAACAATGGGTTACCACAGGCAACAATGACCGCTAACATGCGAAATCACGCGAAAACGTGCGTTCTCACACAGGAACGCTGTCGAATGGGATGAACAGTATTCTATGTCCGTCTCCTGGCCCTAAGCTTCCTGCTCACCAACTTTCAGCCAAATCGGTACAGCCGTTCTTGAGTTATAAACAGTGTAACTAACACGACTTTCTTTTATATATATAGATATATATATATATATATATATATATATATATATATATATATAAAGATAGAAGCTAGATAACGGCGAACGAAAGGCGGCTATCATTATCGCCTTCTGTTATCAGTGCGGCGTTACAACAATGGGTTACAACAGGCAACAATGCCCACTAACATGCGAAATCACGCGAAAACGTGCGTTCTCACGCAGTAACGCTGTCGAACGGGATAAACAGTATCCTATGTCCGTCTCCTGGCCCTAAGCTTCCTGCTCACCAACTGTTAGCAAAATCGGTACAGCCGTTCTTGAGTTATAAATAGTGTAACTAACACGACTTTCTTTTATATATATAGATAACGGCGAACGAAAGGCGGCTATCATTATCGCCTTCTGTTATCAGTGCGGCGTTACAACAATGGGTTACCACAGGCAACAATGACCGCTAACATGCGAAATCACGCGAAAACGTGCAAAAACGTGCGTTCTCACACAGGAACGCTGTCGAACGGGATAAACAGTATCCTATGTCCGTCTCCTGGCTCTAAGCTTCCTGCTCACCAATTTTCAGCCAAATCGGTACAGCCGTTTTTGAGTTATAAATAGTGTAACTAACACGACTTTCTTTTATATATATACTAGCTGACCCGGCGAACTCAGTTCCGCCTTAACAGTCGGTCCCATCTTTTTTTCGCGTCGCACTCACTGTGAGAAACTGTACTATCCTTGTTGCACTCGTGATAATAAAGCAATTGCAGATGTGTTTTTTCTCAAACAAAGAAAAATTTCAAAAAAAAAAAAAACGTTCTGATATTAAATAGATAATTAAAAAATCTATCTAATAATACTTCACTTCACTTTTTAACACGCTTTTATTAGCTTCATTTGTATCTTTGCTTGATTACTTGCTTGTTCTCCGCTGCAGAACGCTTCTGCACAGAAAACATAGGCGAAAAGGCGCAAAAACATACGAAAACGCGTGAAAAGTGCGAAAACGCATGAAAACGTGCGTTCTCACACAGGAACGCTGTCGGGACGCACACGGAACGGGATAAACCGTATCCTATGTCCATCTCCTGACTAAGCTTCCTGCTCACCAATTTTCAGCCAAATCGGTACAGCCGTTCTTGAGTTATAAATAGTGTAACTAACGCGACTTTCTTTTATACTATACTAGCTGACCCGGCGAACACTGTTCCGCCTTAATAGCCGGTCCCATCTTTTTCTCGCGTCGCACTCACTGTGAGAAACTGTACTATCCTTGTTGCACTGCGTACGTGCAAAAACGTGCGTTCTCACACAGGAACGCTGTCGAACGGGATAAACAGTATCCTATGTCCGTCTCCTGGCCCTAAGCTTCCTGCTCACCAACTTTCAGCCAAATCGGTACAGCCGTTCTTGAGTTATAAATAGTGTAACTAACACGACTTTGTTTTATATATATAGATAACGGCGAACGAAAGGCGGCTATCATTATCGCCTTCTGTTATCAGTGCGGCGTTACAACAATGAGTTACCACAGGCAACAATGACCGCTAACATGCGAAATCACGCGAAAACGTGCGTTCTCACACAGGAACGCTGTCGAATGGGATGAACAGTATTCTATGTCCGTCTCCTGGCCCCAAGCTTCCTGCTCACCAACTTTCACCCAAATCGGTACAGCCGTTCTTGAGTTATAAATAGTGTAACTAACACGACTTTCTTTTATATATATAGATAACGGCGAACGAAAGGCGGCTATCATTGTCGCCTTCTGTTATCAGTGCGGCGTTACAACAATGGGTTACAACAGGCAGCAATGACCGCTAACATGCGAAATCACGCGCAAACGTGCGTTCTCACACAGGAACGCTGTCGAACGGGATAAACAGTATCCTATGTCCGTCTCCTGGCCCTAAGCTGCATGCTCACCAACTTTCAGCCAAATCGGCACAGCCGTTCTTGAGTTATAAATAGTGTAACTAACACGACTTTCTTTTATATATATAGATAACGGCGAACGAAAGGCGGCTATCATTATCGCCTTCTGTTATCAGTGCGGCGTTACAACAATGGATTACAACAAGGCAACAATGACCGCTAACATGCGAAATCACGCGAAAACGTGCGTTCTCACACAGGAACGCTGTCGAACGGGATAAACAGTATCCTATGTCCGTCTCCTGGCCCTAAGCTTCCTGCTCACCAACGTTCAGCCAAATCGGTACAGCCGTTCTTGAGTTATAAATAGTGTAACTAACACGACTTTGTTTTATATATATAGATATATATATAGATAACGGCGAACGAAAGGCGGCTATCATTATCGCCTTCTGTTATCAGTGCGGCGTTACAACAATGGGTTACAACAGGCAACAATGACCGCTTACATGCGAAATTACGCGAAAACGTGCTTTCTCACACAGGAACGCTGTCGAACGGGATAAACAGTATCCTATGTCCGTCTCCTGGCCCTAATCTTCCTGCTCACCAACTTTCAGCCAAATCGGTACACCGTTCTTGAGTTATAAATAGTGTAACTAACACGACTTTCTTTTATATATATATATATATAGATAACGGCGAACGAAAGGCGGCTATCATTATCGCCTTCTGTTATCAGTGCGGCGTTACAACAATGGGTTACCACAGGCAACAATGACCGCTAACATGCGAAATCACGCGAAAACGTGCGTTCTCACACAGGAACGCTGTCGAATGGGATGAACAGTATTCTATGTCCGTCTCCTGGCCCTAAGCTTCCTGCTCACCAACTTTCAGCCAAATCGGTACAGCCGTTCTTGAGTTATAAATAGTGTAACTAACACGACTTTCTTTATATATATATATATATATATATATATATATATATATATATATATATATATATATATATATAGATGAGAAAGGTTGTTCTCATATATCACTATCAACATCAGATCACTAGATTCTCCGAATTTTCGAATAGCATTGCGTACCCTTAGGATAGACTGTGCCTGGCAGGACTTGCGTAATGTAAACAGAATAAAAACCTATGGTCAAAACTGAAGTAGTGAAAAAAGATTATAGCCTAGTCTATTACTTTAGCCTATTGAATCATCACTGATTGAGGATATATGAATCACACATTCATTTTTCGAAAAATTCTATGCAGTATTTTGCTAGTCAGGAAAGAAAAAGGGAGTTTAGTTTCCATTGATTACCGTAATATTTGCAGAAAGCAGATTTTATTTTCCTGTTCTGTAAGTTACTATTTACTTTTCTTTCATGAAAATACATCTTGTGTGGGAGTGATAAATTGGAGGTTGGAATTCTTTATTTTCAAAACATTGTTTCACAGTTGTGGTAAAGAATCTGCTGTTGCGCGACTGTTTTGTACATGGAAGGGGAGGGGAAAGCTGGTTGACCGCTAGCAGCTGGGATATACAATGTAATCACCACACGCCCCTGTGTCTCAGCATTTCGTGTATTACAGTATTGTAGTTTAGTGCGATGGTTATTGAAAGAGTGGACTGTGTTGAAAGGTAATTCCGCACACACAGCTGAAACCCTAAGATTCAGTACGGCAATTACAGTGGAAATGTAGGTTACGGAATCTGTTGTGCAACATATATGAGATTAAGATGAAAGAAGATTTATTGGCTTCTATCATGGCTTCTGCAATAGAACGCACGTGGCACTTAACAAAGATTGCTTATATCGCGAAGTTTTGACGACTCGTGAAACTAGCAGACTGGTAGACCTCGCAGAACATGCCTGAACACAGACACGTGAACAGGAAATACACCACTGATCAGCACAGTGGAGTTAGTTTGCAGTGGCATTTTCTCTGGGTGTGCAAATCGTGTGTCAACGCTCAAGAAAATAAAAAAACCATTGTTTCCTTTGAATTTATTTAGATTTCTTTCATTTATTCGGTCTTCCGTGCGATCGGCGTCATAGATAGGCACCATCGCGTCCATGCAACGCAGGCAGTGCGCGAGCGATGCTCAAGCCGTTGGCGAATGCCTCCAACGTCTTCAGGTCGTGTCGGGAGGCGGCAGCGCATGCTTGCGACGTTCCCCGACTCAAGGACAAAGCGCTCCAAGGCGTTGGAGCTCTTCTAAACGGCGAGCTGGAGAGTAAACGTCCGTGATTGTGATATTCTCCGTGGCGCGTAGAAACCTTTAACGATACTCATGAAATTAGTGTTATTTTTTTATAAGAAGAGTGGAAAAGCGGAACAATAGTTTTAAATAATTCCTTTCCTTCCCATTCGCATGAAGAAAAAACAAGTAATTGACTGATGGGCCATCGTGTCCTAACCTGATATTTCGGAATTTAATTTTTAAAACAAGAACTGAAGATTGGGGAAAGCGTCGAGCATGTCTTTTTGAATACTATAAAAAGTATTATTCCAATCTTTGAAGTAGAAAATACAATATCCTCATTGTTGTTATTTTGCGACTATCTTTCCCTCATTCTTCCGACATTACAATTTAAAATAAATAAGGATTTTGTTTACATAACTCAATTTTACACTAAATATGAAAGCAAAGAGAGGAGTGTGGGTGTAAACACTGTCCTTCACTGTCAACGCCCTAGGTTCAGAGTGAGGAGACACCACTATTGAGTTTGCCAATGTAGCCTTTTGCGAGTCGCAAGTTGATTTGAACACGGACACTGAGGTTACGATGTTGGTTGGTTGGTTAGTGCTTCCGGGCGCGTCAACAGCTTAAGTCATTAGTGCCGTAAGTGTAGCGCATGCTTTTTCCTCGTGAGATGGCGGTGATCCCTTGCTGGATGGCGAGATCCGGCGCCGACCTACCGTCAGCTAGCGGGGTTTCCTCCTAACCAGGACTCTCCCACCAGCGGGGCACCTCCCCAGTCGGCACAAGCTCTAAGCTCCCGACAAGTCTCCCGGAATATGTGATAGTGTAGTGCATGCTAGTGTAAGTTAGTGAAAGTGTGTGTGTGTGGTGAGGCGACGCCGTCTTGCGCCCCTCACCGCCCGCCCTCCGCTCGTGCCGCGCTGGTCTGGCGACCAGATGTCCAGGCCGACCGACCGTTCGCCACCCCCCGCCCCCGCACCCCTGTAGGTGCCCACCAACAAAGGCAACGCCACCCCCGCTGACGCCGGGGATGGACTGGCCCGGCGGTATATAAGACCGGGACGGCCTAAGAAGTGGTCGCTCGTTTCCCGCTCTTCGTGAGTGCGGTAGTGATCGCCGGCGTCCCGCTCTACGGTTACCTTCGGGTTGACCGAGTCGGGAATCGACGCCGAGCCGAGCCGAGCGACCCACCGCCAGCCTATCTGCCTTCGCCGCCGCCTTCTCCGCCGCACACGCCGCCGCCGCCTCGAGGCCGCTGGATTTGCCGCCGCTACCTGCCACCCTTCCCCCACCCTCCTCATGGCAACTACCGACTGAGTGCTGGGCTGCGTAGCCTCTGTTAGGGCAACGTTTATTGCAAAGGAAATTGCAATAAACCATCTTGTATATAACCAACACCGAGTTCATCTTTCTCCCGATACACACTTTCTCCCATCATGTCATCACGACATATGTAAGGGGAAAAGATAGTACAGGAAGAGGAAGGAAAGATCACGCGCGCTCTGTGACTCGTTTGTTAGGGTACTGGTCCGGCATTCACCTGGTGTTGATCGGAGAAACCATGGAAAACTACCGATCAGAGCAGCCGACCGCTAGAATTCTCCTCCAGACAGCGAGTGAATTCAACCTGCGAAAATCCTGCCGCCGTCAGGACTCGATCCTAGGACCTCTTGGTCAGAGGCGCTGCAGTGACATCAGTTGATGCACTGAGCTACCGCTCCCGGTTGTTACGTTACTCTCGTCACCGCCGAGCAAGCCGTGGGCTGGATGTGCAGGAATTGCCCGCCGTAAGTTAGTCAGGAAAAGGGGTCGAATTTTGTAACCAACACGTCCGACACGAAACGACACAGAATCTTTACAGAATGACTGAAAATTAAACTTTATATGAAGGTATGGAATAATGCTGAAAATAATGGAATAGGACATGGAGTAATGCTGAAATGTCCTTGCACCAACATCAGTAAATGAACGTAATTGTAGTACGAGTGTACATATGTATATGCCTATGTGTATATGTGACTCTTTGTTTTGTGTGATTGACCAACAGTGGTGCAGAGTGCCACATACCTAGAATACTGGGACCTACCCCTGCCGGCAATCATTTGCGGATACAAATGTTGATCCCAAGATATAAAACATTTTTCAGTTCTCATGGTAGTATGTGTAAAAATAGTGCATCACGTGATAAATTCGCTACGATAAAGTTTTTCCTTGATATAGTGTTTTCGTTTGACGACCTCGGGAATCTTACTATCTGGATGCAGCTCGTGTGTACGCTGTGGTCCACACGAGATGATATTTTCCGACGACACTGCGCTCTAGCGACAATAGTCTATAATAACCCGATGGTAAAAATTGAAGCACGTGTGGCTGTATATACAGTTTAAACAAAAAGTACTGTACAATATATCAATTATTAAATCACGTTAATAACTATTATATGCGGTTTTCAACCAATTGATGTCGGGATATTCCGTCAAAAATGTTTAAATAAAGGAGAAAACCGTAGAAATTGTCGAAATTGTCTACGTGAATGATGGAATTTCCTTAAGGATATGGTTGTATCAACAAAATTAAATTAGTGGTTTTGCGAGAAACTCCTAGACAGTATAGCACTAAAGGGTAACGAATACATACAATCCAGCAATTCAGGTACGTATAGTGAACATTTTTTATATATTAAGGGAAATTTTTACTTTGAACAAGTGAATCTTTGACCAGCAATGATCTTGGCTCCATAGTTAGTTATTACAAATATCATAAGATTGACCTTTAATTAATTTTTTTAAAATAAAAAGGATACAAAAAAGTCTATTACGTATTCTAAAAAAACATACGTAAATATATAAACCGCCAACCTCGAGTGAGCGGCTGAACGACCAAATGAACCGAACAGACAGACCAAACACTACCGATTTAGGAATCTTGAAAATCGTGAAGTTTCAGAACCTCGAGATTGATTTTCCGCAGATTCACACTACTTTCCCTTACGTATACCAGTATAATACCAAACTCGTTCTGTAAATTGCTATCGAAGTTGGCCAAACATTACGTGATATCTGGAAGGAAAGGAGGACAGTGCTGTGATAACAGTTGGTGGCCTTTACCGGAACTGATACGATCTCCCTCGATAACATACATTCCTCTCATCTTTTACTTTGATCCATTGAGAGCATCGTCGGTTTTCGATGCAGTTGTGATCTTCAACGGTGTGCTTCTGAGATCCGTGATGTCACCGAACGCCGGCTGAAAAACATCGTGTGCTCTTTACGGGAAGAGTAATTGACGAAAGAACAGGTCAGTATATTCTGGTCACATTGTGTCACTTCCAAGAATATTTCGTAAATTGATTGCTTGAATATTTCGTGCTTCCGAGGGTGTCAACTGTTTGGGTCTTTCGTTCCGTAAGTATAGTGGATATTTTATCACAGAAGGTGATGGTGTTCTCCCGCTGAATGGTGAGATCCGGCGCCGACCTAAGTCGACTTGTGTTTTCCCCAACCAGGAATCTCTCCAGCTGGGACAAGCTCTAAGCTCCCGAACAGTCTCTCGGCATGTGTTGTAGTGTGTGTGTGTGTGTGTGTGTGTATGTATGTGTGTGTTTGTGCACAAGTAAAGGGTGAGGATAGGACAAGGAAGGGGAAGGAAAGATCTCGCGCAGTCCATGGTCCATTTGTTAGGGTACTGCTCCGACAATCACCTTGTGTTCATCCGACAAACCACGAAAAAATACCGATTAGAGCAGCCGGTCACTAGAATTCACCTTTAGACAGCGATTGCATTCGACATATGTAGCTAGTGTTGATGACTAGTGTAGATGGCTAGTGTTGATGACTATGTAGCTAGTGTTAAAAATCCTGCCGTGGGGACTTGAAACTAGGACCTCCGGGTAAGAGACACTGCAGTTACATCAGTTGATGCCCTCTCCCGCCTCAGCTGGTAGATTTCATGAACTGTTGAACATCTGTATCAACAGTAATCTGTATAAGTGGGAAACTTTTATATGTGAGATTAATATGAATCCCTGTCAATTTTATCTGTAAATGAGAATATGCAACACTGAGTTTGCTTTTCATTTCAGGTCTTTCTCTATATTTACTTACAGGGGACTTCACACTTTCTCCGAAAAATAACATCTTTCGAAATTTTTAGAGTTTGTACATGTTCTTCAAATTTTATTAAGGTGTACTAACTGAACATTCTGTTGAACAGGCGCGGCTCGTCATTAAAGGCTGTAAGGCGAAGCCTCTCCTAAAGAAATCGCCGCCCAAAAGAAATTTAAAAATATATTTATAAATCTATTTATTTATTAATAATGGATTTCCGAGTTATGTTATGTAATAATATCAAAATTTTTCTTAGTCGAACTGACTGAAGGTTAACGGCCGTCCGTAACGCATTTGATGCTGTTGACAGGGAAGAGAGAAGCGTTAGGCTCCCACTTCATTTGGCCATAAGGCCTGTGTAAAACGAGCAGGCGTGACGTCATGCACAGGCTTACCGGCGGATGAAGGCTGCAGCCAGGCAGCCTTCAAGGGTGGGGCGTAGGGTCTGAAGAAGGGCGTGCTCACCAGATAGCATTACTATGCAGCTCAGCGAGAAGCTTTGAGCACAAACTAGTTTTCCTAATATGCGGTAGGAGCGCTATTCCCTTAAGTCTGTATTGGAAGAGATTACATAAAAATACAATGCAGGCAATGCAATGCATTTGCAGCCTTTCCCATGTAGAAAGGCACGAGGCGCCACTGCTGTTGAATCTAGAAGAGAGAACTCGCGGAGTTTGGTGGCTCGACAGACAGGCCACGGTGGGCGACAGTCAGACGGGTCACAATGGGCTCGAAGAGAATGTTAAAGCAAAATTTAACTTCGTTGCCAGTGAGAGATTACCGATACTGTATGAATATAATAAATTATTATCCACTCTTTTTTCTTCAATTTATTATTTGCGATTTACACGGAATAATATGCAGGCAAATAGAAATAATCATTCATATCACGCATCGTTCCTTCATTATTATAAATGCTTATCACCGTTTAATATATTATTTTGCTGTTTTATTTATTCACACATTTTAATAATGTCCCGCATCCCTACATGACTATAGCGAGACGCCCTAATTTTATACTTGCGTGCGTTACTGCATTTTAGTATCGAGTCCTGGTGCGTCTTTCAAATAAATATTATTATTATTATTATTATTATTATTATTATTATTATTATTATTATTGTTGTTGTTGTTGTTGTTTTCTCAACAGGGATCAATTTATAATTCTGGAATGTGGCTACTCTGTAACTGTTTAAATTGGTCTGAAATGAGACGAAAACATGTCTTGCGAGGCGTCTGAAGGGAGTTAGGGCACGGCGAAGATTTAAAGCAATCGACAGCAAAATTGATATCAATAGAGAGTGAAGTCGAGAAAGGTTTAGCACAAAAATCTTAAGTCGAAATGGAGGAAGTTCCAAACTGGGCGCCAGAGTGCGCTAACTTCCTATAATGCCACATCCTTTTGATTTGCATTTGTTCAACAAGAGTTTCCCAGCAAGCACTGATCTGTATGTATAAATACAGTATTGTATAATAATTATATAATTAAAATAATACAGTTGCAGACGAATGCCACATACTTCATGTTGAAGCATAGGAATGTACAGATCGCAGTACACTGCTGTCAAAGTTGGGAATAAATTCGATACAGCATGACAGAGTGATCGATATTAGTCATCCGCTAAACTCGGCTCAGAGACTCTAAAATGCAGTCGATTGCTGTCAGGTGGGGGTGGGGGGGATCAAGCCGATTTTTTTTGGGGGGGGGGCATTGTAGATTAAAACAAATAATAAACATATTTGTTATTGCATTATATTTTTTGTAGTATGTATATGACACTATACAATATTAATTTTTAAATAATTACATAAATATATAAATCAATTTTTCTAAATAAAGGAAGGTACCAAACGGAAACTTATTTAATTGTAGAACTTGATGTACTTATTGCCACGGCGTCTCCAGGCCGATTTAAGGAATCCACGCCATATTCTTTTGTTTCGGGCCCACTGTAATTGCGCTAAATGTCACAGCCGTCCACGATCGCTCTCCTGGCATCTAGAGAGAGGCCTTACTCTGTGAATACTTTTCTCCGGTGGCGTCGGCCACACTCCAATACGTGGATTATCTGGCGAAGTGAATCGCGCGCGATCTTTCCTTCCTCTTCCTATCCTCATCTCTTACACACACACTTACACTAACATGCACTACACTATCACACATGCCGGAAGACCGGTCGCCAGCTCAGAGCTTATCCCGGCTGGGGCGGTGCCTCGCTGTTGGGAGATATCTGGTTGAGGGAAACCCTCGGGCTAGCCGACGGTAGGTCAGCGCCGAATCTCACTGTTAAACGGAGGAAGATAACCACCACTTCTAGAGGAAAATGCATGCACTACACTTAAGGGAATAATTACCTTAGCCGTTGACGCGCCCGGAATCACTCATCAATCAATAAACGGAAATCGCCGCAGCACCGCTTGTCATGCGGGGTAAGAAAGAGATGTGAGCTTTCATACGCTTCTGGAGAAGAAATTCTCCATACGTACCACTGGGCTGAAATACTGCGAGAATCAGGATTCCCATTCGTAACTAAAAGGCTAAAGACAGAACGCGTGGTTACTTAATTGATACATTTTAGACGTTTCCACAATTTATTCTCGTGTATCATTCTTTTATTTTTCCTGTACTTTTCCCATTGTAATTTTTTCTTTCCCATTTTAATTTTGCCTTTTTTGGGGGAGGGGGCATCGCCCCCATGCCACTCCCCCTGGATCCGCCACTGAATTCTGTTTACTATGCCGTGCCAGAACTCCCTAATTTCACAGTGGAATATTCGATTATGGTTAGGGTCGCGATAAAAGTAGTTCTGAAACCCTTCCACAGACAGAGAACTCGCAGAAAAAGCCTTTCAAAAGACCCTTAGTGTTTTCGTTCATAAGAAAAGAATCGGAGCAAACAAAATGGTTGTGTCACATGTTTTTTCGGGTTTTGAGTTAATGGGGGGAGACTTTTATTAGTACATAAATAAAAGTCTTCACGCATGGAATTTCTTTGTTCGAGGCTTCTGTAATATCTGTAGAGAGTCCTTCAACATTTAGAGGCAAGAAAAAATATTCGATGTGTGGGAATTAGAACTTCTGTGTTCGCTCTTCAGTTGAAGCTCCTGGATATCGAACATCAATGTAATCTCAGATTCAAGTACCAAGACGCACGCAGTAAATTGTAAAAAGATACCTAGATCTTTTTAAGATTAATTATCTGTGATCAAAATTGCTGAAACATCATATATACATCGCCCATCGTTTTGTTAAAATTATTACAGTATTTTTTAGTGGATCGCGTTGTGAACTTTCTACTTATATTTTCTCAATAATTGAATAAAATTATACGTATTTTTTTAAAGCTATTCCCCAAGTTTAAAAAAGTCTCGCTTTTTTACTTCTCCAAGATAGCAACCCCGCCACTGAATTCACTATGGTGGAAAGAGATGAGTTAGCAAGTCCGGCGCACTGATGTTGGCTCGTTTTGCACAGCACCAGTTGCGTCACGAATCACGTGGACACATCACGGGCATTTCGTTTGAATAGCTAGACCAGACACTGGCTGCCTTGTCGCGTGGAGAGCGACAGTTGTTGATTGATTGATTCATGTTTCTGGGCGCGTCAACTACTCAGGTCATTAGTCCCGTTAGTGTAGTGCATGTTTTTTTTCTCGGGAGATGGCGGTGATCTTCCCCCGCTGGATGGCGAGATCCGGCACCGACCTACCGTCGTCTAGTGGGGTTTCCCCCTAACCAGGACTCTCCCACCAGCGGGGCACCGCCCCAGCCAGGACAAGCTCTCAGCTCCCGACCGGTCCCCTGGGATATGTGGTAGTGTAGTGCATGTTAGTGTAAGTGTGTGTGTGTAATGGGAGAGGAAAGGACAAGGAATGGGAAGGATAGATCGCGCGCGGTCCGTGGCCCGTTTGATAGGGTACTGCTCCGGCATTCGCCTGGTGTTGATCGGGGAAACCACGGAAAACTACCGATCAGAGCAGCCGGCCGCTAGAATTCTCCTCCAGACAGCGACTGAATTCGACCTAGCTGAAAAGCTAGTGCCGAAAATCCTGCCGCCGTCAGGACTCGAACCCGGTCAGAGGCGCTGCAGTGACATCAGTTGATGCACTGAGCTACCGCACTCGGTGCAGTTCTTGAGAAACATTTTGAATTAAGTGTCATAAAGTGACAATTTACAACGGTGACCTATCCAAAATAACATGATGAAGGTGTGATTGAAATAAAAGATGCAATCTGTGTTTTGAAAAAAAATGCTTCATAAATTTGTATCAATGACATGTAAGGTGATGTTTGTATCTGTCTGCATTTAAAATTCCCGCTAATCTTGTGCCTGACCCTCATTGCCTGATACGATGTGCAATACGCAGTTTTAGCTGTTTTTTTGACGTAAAATAAGTAAAAAATAAAAAAACAATAGCTCACCCATCTCTTTCCAAAACAATGCTGCATAAATTTGTATCAATGACATGTAAGGTGATGTTTTTATCTGTCTGCATTTAAAATTCCCGCTAATCTTGTGCCTGACCCTCATTGGCTGATACGATGTGCAATACGCAGTTTTAACTGTTTTTTTGACGTAAAATAAGTAAAAAAATAAAAAGCGATAGCTCACCCATCTCTTTCCAAAACAATGCTTCATAAATTTGTAATAATGATATGTAAGGTGATGTTTTTATCTGGCTGCATTTAAAATTCCCGCTAATCTTGTGACGCAAACTTGTGCCTGGCTGATACGATGTGCAATACGCAGTTCTAACAGTTTTTTGACGTAAAATAAGTAAAAAAAAAGCTCACCCATCTCTTTCCAAAACAATGCTTCATAAATTTGTAATAATGACATGTAAGGTGATGTTTTTATCTGTCTGCATTTAAAATTCCCGCTAATCTTGTGCCTGACCCTCATTGGCTAATACTATGTGCAATACGCAGTTTTAACTGTTTTTTTGGCGTAAAATAAGTAAAAAAATAAAAAACAATAGCTCACCCATCTCTTTCCAAAACAATGCTTCATAAATTTGTAATAATAACATGTAAGGTGAAGTTTTTATCTGTCTGCATTTAAAATTCCCGCTTGCGACGCAAACTTGTCCCTGAATCTCATTGGCTGAAGTCGGATACGATATGCAATAGCTCACCCATCTCTTTCCACTATGGAACGTACTTGAGCGATCATGTCTGTGTTTCAGGAATGGTTCCGCCGGCCCGCACGATTCAGAGTGTCCTGTTGTTGCTGATCGTAGTGGGCCTTGTCTTCATAACGTTCTACTTACGAAACCCAATCGCCTGGAAGAACCCCATTGTGTTCGGTGACAACCTCAAACAAGGACCTCTTACAACAGAAACCAACCTAAGTAGTGACGATGGCAAATCCGAAAATCACAATGCCGCCGCGCCTAATGATAAAAGCTCAGATATTCACGATGAGCTGAAAAGTTTTTTTGGACTGAAACCAAAGATTGACAACTCGCCGCACCCTGCCGAAGTGGACGAGATACAACGCCGAAATCCAAATCTCCCAATAGCTTTTTGGAATGACAAGAAAAATAAGCGAATGCACTTTAAAAATGAAAGCTGTGCCAAATTTCCAAGCATCTTCGATTTGAGATTTAACAACCAACATTGGCAAACTCTTCATACTAGCAATGGGACATTCCGTTTATACGGAGCGTATTATGAAACAAGAGAGTTAAGTACACTGAAACCTATCGTGAGGATACTAGGAGTGTTAAACAGAATTGAACCAACTGTGAAAACACACTGCCAATTGTGGTTTCCAAATCTGAATGAACCAGTTTTCGGAAAAGTTCTGGAATACCATTTTGTGTGGTTCAAGGGTTGGGGAAGATATGAACAGGGACTGTATCAACCCTATTTGGTTGCTTGCGAAATTCCTTCAGAATTTCAAAAGGACGTTCCAGCAGCTGTATCACTGGTAGAAAAGCCATGCGATATGGCTACCAATATTTTAAGAGTGAATTACAACAAACTCGACAAGAAAAAAGATTTCATGGTGTGTGTTAAAGGTCTTGATTTTCCTTACGACGACTTATCTGTGCGTCTTGTAGAATGGATAGAAGTGGTTCGAACTCTGGGCGCCGACAAAATAGTTTTCTACGCATTTGATGTCCACCCTAATGCTAGCAAAGTGTTGAAATATTACGAAAAATTGGGCTTCGTAGAAGTTATACCTCACACTCTCCCCGCAGGAGAACCTAATTTACCAGGACTTCAACACATGTATTTAGCTAACAGAATGGCTATCAAAAATCAGCTTGAAATCATTCCATATAATGATTGTTTTTATAAGAATATGTATACATATCGCTACGTCGTTCTTTTGGACACTGATGAAGTCATCATTCCTGCTAAAGTCAGTACGTGGAAGGAATTGTTGGACATTGTAGAAGCTAAAGCTTTCGCTGAAAAGAAAGAGGCTCGAGATGTTTTCAGTGCACGAAATGTGTATTTCTTTGATAACTACCCCGAGAAACTTGGATGGTTTGATGACATACCTAGGTATATGCACATGTTACAACATGTATATCGTACCACGAATTTCACACCTCCATTTTATTACGTTAAAAGCTTTTTTAATACTGACAGAGCATTAGGTCTGAACAATCACTACACTTTTACCTGCTTAAAATCGTGTGATAAATATGAAATTCCAATTCCTGATGCTAAGTTACATCATTTTCGTGGTGGCTGTGTTCCAGAATTACGAAACGTTTGTGATGAGTTTCGAAAAAATGTGGTAATGGATACAGCGATTTGGAATATAAAAGATAAAGTTCTTGAAGGCACAATCGATACTCTGAAAAAATTAGGTTTCTTTACGTTGAAAGAAACTTACTCAGGGAAATGAGAGGAAAATAAATAAGTTCTCTTTTTTGTGAAGTGATCTGAAGTGTATGTTGGAAATGATACCTTGCGCCAAGAAAATGCTATAGAAGTAAAAATAGTGGTTGTGATAAGAATAATGAGTAAATAATACTTTTTATTAAAAAAAACAAAAAACCTTAGTTTAATAATACTTAGTGGTTAATAATTTGTAAAACAGTGTACTTTGGAATAGAGTTAAGAATTTTGGTTCACTCTCTCCACGATTAACTTCATCCAAAAAATAAAATATTATGCTTCTTTGAGCGATTTAACTTTTTCAGGGCTTTAATGAAGAATTCAAACTCCAAGAATTCAATATTGATCAATATTATCACTGCAAGCAACCATAAAAAACTATTTCAAGGCTAAAATATACAGTTGATCAATAATGATTACAGTAAAGGATTGGATTACAAAAAATGGAATACACAAAAGAGAATTGCAAACACATATGTTTGCAGTTCTCTTTTATGTATCATTTCCACAATTAAAAATCCATTGCCCGTAAAATGTATGTTCAACTGCAATTATGAAGACTTCTAGGGTGCCACATACGAGTAAAGATGTAGGCTAATTGCCGTGGGATTTTATAGATAACTACCTCTCGGAAAATGCACCTGTTTGGCGAACTATTCCTCCGTCCTTAATAAGAAAAATGCCCTTAGTCTGAAATTCCCTTGGTGGTTCACCTTCCAACATATTTCATACATTAAAATCCGAACGTTTACTTAAAATTAATTTTGTCGAACCGTAATTTTTTACGTGAAATTTCTTATGAATGCTGATAATTGTTATAATTATTAGCAAAGCTAAAATAACAATCAATTACTATACGACTATTACTAGACTAATTAGTTAATAATGTAAATAACGTTAACAGGGAGTTTAAGCACACTTTAGCATACAGTATACTTCGATTTTTTGGCGTTTCACGTAAATCAGCTTTTGACGGTGTCATCCAATCGGGAGCTGTGACGTCACCGTAAAGACGTTCAAGCTCTTGAACCGGTAGCGGTAGCTCAGTGCATCGACTGATGTCTCTGCAGTGCCTCTAACCGGGAGGTCCTAGGTTCCCACTCCCCACGGCGGCAGAATTTTCGACACTGGCTTTTCAGCTAGGTCGAATTCAGCTGCTGTCTGGAGGAGAATTCTAGCGGCCGGCTGATCTGATCGGTAGTTCTCCGTGGTTTCTACGATCAACACCAGGCGAATGCCGGAGCAGTATCCTACCCAACGGGCCACGGACCGCGCGCGATCTGTCCTTCCTCTTCCTTGTCCTATCCTCTCCCCTTACACACACACTTACAATAACATGCACTACACTACCACATATTCCGGGTGACCGGTCGGGAAGTTAGAGCTTGTCCCGACTGGGGCGGTGCCCCGCTGGTGGGAGAGTCCTGGTCAGGGGGAAGCCCCACTAGCCGACGGTAGGTCGGCGCCGGATCTCACCATCCAGCGGGGGAAGATCACCGCCATCTCCCGAGAAAAATCATGCACTACACTAACGGGACTAATGACCAAAGTAGTTGACGCGCCCGGAAACACAAAAAAATCAATCAATCAATCAATCAAGCTCTTGACTGGACGACATCGTAACAGGTGATTTAAGTCGAGCTCCACGTTAAAAAAATCGAAGTATAATGAGAGAGTTTGTGCACACTTGAACGTTAAAGACCTTTCGATCTTCTGCGCATAAGCAGTTCAAGTTTCGCATCACTTTTGTTGCGCATGCGCAGAAGAGCGATAGTGCTGTCCACTATGGCGTGCGCAAACACCCTATTTGACAGCAAAATCAATCATCTGCACATGAGCAGATGCTCAAAGCGTGAAGCGAAAGTCGACAAATGGACTGACACCGACAAGCTCCTACTGTCTCCATCACTCTAAAAAACCAGACCTTTTCTGTGTGTGAGGTACGTGGGGTAAGGTTCTTGTTGTATACTGCAAAAAAATAAATATAGAACCATGATTTTATGGCAATCCCAAAGGCGAAAGTTTGGAAAGGTTATTGTAAGCATGCAAGGCCACATTAAGCTTGGCGAAGGCCCTATGCACAATTTTTTCGTAAGTTTTACACTTTTTCAGAATTAAAAAAGGTAATTTAGAGGAAAACAGATAACACAATTCATTCGAAATTTACGTCGTCTTACGAAACTGACAAATTTCTCCCTTTTTTGATTTTTAATTTTTTCGCGCTCTTTTTCTCTACGTTTGTAATGTAATGTTTGTATTGTAATGTATAAATTATTGAAGTTATTTTTTCAAGATTAAAGGAATCGATCATTTTCTTTGTAGTTTGTGATTTATTTATTTTTAGTCCTAAAACAAACTTTTAATTCTTTTATCAAGAGTCTCTCTACGCACTGTGCCTAACGTGCCTCCTGATTAATCTGACCTTGAAAGCGGGTAAAGATCGTAAAAAGCACCACAATACAGTAAATCGTGATCAGAAATGTTGTGAAAGAACTGTGAATTTTTAGATTCATCAAGCAAGTGGTGAACTAAAAGCACATTTTTGTAAATTAGCAAAGTCTCATCTCCGAGGTTTCGCAACCAATAATTAGTAGCACTTTAAATATTCTTAGAAATTACCTGAAATCTATAGTTGTAATGTTTTACACATTTTGTACCCATAAAAATAATATTTATTAAAATATGATTTTTCATAAATAATGTTTCGTGTAATTTCTTTTTTGCTCCTGTAAAAATTGACCACCGCACTGTATGTCACCGCCCACCTGTTTTACCATCAACTTCCGTGTTTCTTCCAGTTTCGTCCGAAAGCGTTTTGTGAGGGGAGGCAACATAAACAGTGTACATATTACAGAAAAATACAAGAAAATATTAATTAGTGCATGAAAATATTTATGTAACAAGTTCTCCAAATTAGTGAATTTAAGGACGTGTTACACACAATGTTTTTGTTATAGTTATTCAAAATAAACATTTAACACTCATGAGTTAACAGTTGTCATTATTCACGGGTTGCTGTTTCAGTGTCTTTGCACCAATTTTAAATAACAATTGCAGTGCGCGGAAACACCAAAAGACAAAGGGACGGAAGTGGGACAAACAGGGAAAGGAGGACGTAGAGGGCAAAGGAACGAATGGCACAGTGGGAACAAAATGGGGAAGATTAGAAAAGAGGAAGAACGAGTCGAAATGGGAAAAGAAAGAACAATTAGATAACTGGAAGAAGATGGACAAATGGACAAGGGAAGGGGACAACGGACAATGGGAAAACATGGGAAAAGTGGGGCAAAGGTACAAGAAGACAAGGGACACATGGGTCAAGGGGACAAACGGAACAAGATAACAAATAAAACAATGGGACAAAGGAACAAAATGAGCAAGAGGGCAAATGGAAAGGGGACAAATTGGGCAAGAATGACAAAAGGAACAAATGAGTCATAAAGTCAAAAGAAACGAAATGAGACAAGGAAAGGGGACAAAAGATTCAGAATCGATTTCTTGTAATACTAACGAAGATAAATGTCAGGGTTTCAAACGGCATTACATTCTGTGGAATGTTCAAAAATTGTAACTTTAATACATCTATTCCCAAACAATTGTAAATATGAATTTAGAATAGAGATTAGTGGCGAATCCTGAACATTATTATAACTATACCGCTTTATGGAAGCTACCTCCACCGTTGTCTTTTATTTTAAGCTTTTCTGAAATCCTGATGCTATGAAATACCGTCCTTGATAATTGTTCTATAAGACAATTACACAAACCACTAACTTCTGGATCAGTAACACACTCCATTTGCACAAAAACTTAAGTAGCGTAACTTACGTACGGCCAGAGGACTGTTCACCGCAATATTTTGCGGTGCCTACCGACCGTCCAGACGCCCATCATTCCCTGTCCCCGCCCTTGAAACATGGGACTTTTTAATGAAGTAAAGTCCAATGTGATCTTCAAAGACTATTATGGTTCGGAGTTGTTGAGTACATTGTCTATACATCGTGGACTATAAAAATGTAAAATATCCTCTTTTTCATTGCAATGTCCTCCTTTTTTGGTAAAATGTCCTCCACTGGGAAAACTTCTTGTACCCTGATTACGGACTTAATTTATTAATTATTGATATTGTGAGAACAAGTGCTTCAATGAATGTTCTCGAAAACTCAAGTTTTCTGTGAAAATGAGCTCAAACTTTCGCTTTTTAGAAACGTTCAAACATTTTCTCACAAATGGCACCTCTATTTTTAAACAAAACTTAGCATATGGAAGAAGGTTTTACTTTTCGATAAGATTCTTAAAGTCATGTTCAGTCCTACCATTAGTGAGCCGAAAATTGAAGGCGAGTTGTTCCAAATGGAGGAGGGCCGTGCTGGACTCACAGCCGAGCTGCTCTGCAGGTGGCAGGCACGTTGGGACTCTTCGTCTCAGGCGGCGACTGTAAAGCCTTTTCTCCCAAATATAAAGTCCTGTCGCACACATACACATTTTCGTAATGGGCCACAACTCACGCAGGTCATGACGGGGCATGGACCGTTCAGAGCGAAGCTCTCTCAGCTGGGCCTGGTGGATACCTCCCGCTGCATTTGTGGTGAGGAAGACACCTCGATTCACCTCATCTGTGAATGCCCGCAATGGGCCTCGCGGCGGAGGCTAATCGAATCGTACATTGGTCGACATCTACACGCAGACACTGACACTCTTTCTCGTACGATACAACATAAACACTCCTTCACACTTCTTGAAAATTTAACTTGCGCTCTAGTTAAACACAAAAACACTTTACACGCTTACTGCGATTCTTACTGCATTACTTACTGTAACGTATTGTAGGGCTACAGCTAGCAACCGCCGGGGCGCCACAAAGGGCGGCGGCAAGGGATTAGACGTCAGGGGCCAGGCAGGATGTGACACGCCGAGGTATTCTGAGAAATCCTAAGAGCTAGAGAAAGGGATGCCCAAAGTGCGGGACAGCGCATTTTTGCCGCGTGACAAATTCTTGGAATCCATGGAAATGGATGTCCAAAAATGCCTGGCAAAGCAACTAGCGCGGGCCGTGTGCAAAACCCAGTGACGTTTCAGGTCACGTGGGTGGTAGCTATATAAGAGCGAACGCAGAGCGCGGGGGTGGGGTTTGTTGAGCTGAGTGGGAACCCTCGTGCGAACGCACAAAACTTGCGCCCAGGGCGGTGCGGAGCCAAGCTAGGCTCGTGTGGCAACCCATGTGTTGGGACGCCGTTGTGGACTATATCCACGGGTGACCGAGGTCGCCGGAGCTGTCTGCTGTGTGCGGGAGGCTCGCTGAGGACTGGCGCGGGCCACGAGTCAGTCAATTCATTTTTAAGGATCGCTCCTGCGATCAGGGAAGTAAACATCTACCAGAGCTGAGTAACTTAAATTATTACTGTACATATTGTGAATAAACCTGTACATATTTATCATTGAAGCTCGTGTCTGTGATTATTGTGTATTCCCACGACGTCACATTACATTCGATGGCACGGATGTAAATTTGCAGTGGTTTCGTCAGAAAGTAGATCCTAGCCTGGTCCATAGTTCAAGGGATTCAACGGGCCACCGGGACCACTCCCAGCGGATCAGCTACGAATTGGAGTAGGCCAGTTTGTGCTTATATCATTGACTTCCCCATCTACCTAGGCTTGTACCGGGAGCGGTAGCTGAGTGCATCAACTGATGTCACTGCAGCGCCTCTGACCGGGAGGTCCTAGGTTCGAGTGCTGACGGCGGCAGGATTTTCGACACTAGCTTTCCAGCTAGGTCGAATTCAGTCGTTATCTGGAGGAGAATTCTAGCGGCCGGCTGCTCTGATCGGTAGTTTTCTGTGGTTTCTCCGATCAACGCCAGGCGAATGCCGGAGCAGTACCCTACCAAACGGGCCACGGACCGCGCACGATCTGTCCTTCCTCTTCCTTGTCCTATCCTCTCCCCTTACACAGACACACACTTACACTAACATATCCCGCACTACACTACCACATATCCCGGGAGACCGGTCGGAAGTCTTGAGGGGGAGTCGGGAGAGAGCTTGTCCCGGCTGGGGCGGTGCCCCGCTGGTGGGAGAGTCCTGGTTAGGGGGAAACCCAGCTAGCCGACGGTAGGTCGGCGCCGGATCTCGCCATTCGGCGGGGGAAGATCACCGCCATCTCCCGAGAAAAAAACATGCACTACACTAACGGGACTAATGACCATAGCAGTTGACGCGCCCGGAAACACGAAAAATCAATCAATCAATCAACCTAGACTTGTACGTAGATTAACGTAAAAGCGATGTCAAGGTGGGGGAAAGAGGATAGAGGCGACGCCCAGGTGCTTCTGACCCTCACTCAGCCCGGCTGCCGCTAGCATGCCACGTGTACTTTGTGACTGCAAAATAAACAATTTACATATAGTGAGCCGAAAGAAAAAGTGCAAACCTTTAGGTCCCAGCTATGAAGAGGGGCGACGGGGGGAGAACCAAATAGCTAGCCGAGATTAACGAGATAATGAAACTGATACAAGGAAGTTTTTGCCATTCTGTAACACCTCTAGTTTAATTGAATTATTATTCTTAATACATTATTTTTTACGTAATACACCCGTGGATGAAAGAATCAGACAACCATATGTTTATAGTTTCTTTTTATTTACAAGTTAGGTAGTATGAATTTTCAAAACTGAATATTTTTAAATCAACGTAAAGTGTTGGCAATGCGATCTTCAAGTATTTATTACTGTACCTTTAGTGAAAGGTTTTGTGAGCGTTTTACTTATATTTTCTCGTTAATTGAGTAAAAATTGTAAGTCATTTTTAGGAGATTGTCCACGTTCGAAGTCATTTTACTTCTTCAAGGTGACAACCCTGCTACAAAGCTTACTTGAGCTGCCCCGTTTGTGTTTCGGGAATGGCTGCACCGGTCCGATTGATTCAAAGTGTCCTGTTGTTGCTGATCATAGTGGGCCTCGTCTTCATAACGTTCTACTTCCGGAACCCAATCGCCTGGAAGAACCCCATTGTGCCCGGTGACAAGATCAACAAAGGATCTCGTACAACTGTTACCAACCTAACTACTGACGATGGCGAGACCGAAAGTCAATCTCCCCACACAGGAAGCGAATGAGAATGATTGAATCAATGATTACAAGTTTCATATTTTTACACAGCAAATTATTCGAAGTCCATCACGTTATTTCATCCCGAGAAAATTCTAATTTTCGTTTGTCGCACTCAAGATTTACTCAAAGTCCGATAACTATTCACTCTCAAGAAAAATTTACAAGTCCCAATCTCACAAAATTAATCATCCGCGAGCGACCCGCACAACACCACAACATATGTCAAAATGTGAAAATAATCTTTCTGTTCAGCCCTTCAAGATGGCCTATTTCTTTCTACTGTTTTTCACCAGAAACATTCGACGCACTTCCGTCGTGAATAGACTGTCACTGTTCTCCTGGCCGATTCCTAAATTGATTTCATAATCAACTAGCTCTGCCCTAGACTATCATTGCTTTCTCAACCAATCCCTAAATTGTTTACTTGATCAGCTTGCCATGCCCTCAGGTCCAATGCCAGAATGAAGTTTATTGACCTTGACAACAACTCGGCTGCCGTTGCTAGGGCGCCATATTTCTATTTGTTTATCCTGGTATATTTACCCCATTTACGACAAATATTAGTAAATCAATGTGTAAATGTGTGACATGTTGGTATGTCACAATATATATATATATATATATATATATATATATATATATATATATATTGTGTATATAATATATATATTGTGACATACCGATATGTCACATGAATATAAACTAACCTTTATTTGAAGACAATATGGTGGAATATGCATTAAGAAGTTTAGACGATCGAAAGGTCAGCTACATCAAAATATAACGAACGCATGGATTGGCTGGGTGAGAGAAGGACGGTCAAATGTTATGAAAAAAAAGAAGGTAGTTGAATACGAAGCTTCGAGGGGTGAATCATGCAGGAAGATTTCATTCTGACCGGCATCGCGTGTCTGAACGGATCGTAGGTCGTGAGAGGGAGCGAGTGGAGTGCAGATAGTCAGAGTCGGGTTTTCAGATCGTGAAAGTTTAAGGACAGTAAATAATATTGCAGATATTGCATGTGGAAGTAATATTGATGCATAAATTGGAACTTTGTCGGGAGTGGTGATTGAGTTATAGGTTTCGGGACTATGTCATAGGACGTGATCGGGACTGATAATTTTGATAGTTTGACACCATCTTGGATAGGAGCAGAAGAGGATTTCTTGGAACTTTGGACTACGGCAAGCTCGCAAGATATTTCGACTGAGAAGTCTTCGAGGGACATCAACGAAGAATAGATAAGTTAACCGCGGTATAAAACTCTAAATTCAAAGATATCTTAATAAAAGGCCTAACATCAAAATCATTTATTAAATTCACTATATTGTTTGCAAAAAGGTAACAATAAACTTTGTTAAATTTTGTTCTTTAGAAAAGAAAGTGATCTTTCATTTAGTCAATCCAAACAGTAATGAACTAGGAATTAGAATCATTCTATTTCAGATTCCCAGCAGCGCTGTATAGTCTGCGGATCCTATAATCCCTTATAAAGGTAATAAGGATTATAATATATCGTGACCCATTGACCCAGCAAGCCGGACGCTAAGATCTTTGCAAGATATTAAAGTAGAGAGAAAATTTTGTATATCTCAATATATATATATATATATATATATATATATATATATATATTCTAACTATTTTGTTTATATATAAATGTATATAATATATAAATAAAAATATACTAATTTATGTGTGTTTGTGTTGTCTCTACGTGTTGTTCCTAGAGTTCCCCCTACAGTTCAAGCAATCACAATGGTCGCTAGATGTTCAAGATGTTAAAAATGACCTAAAAAATAAAGAGAGAAAATGAAACAAATGTTTAGCTATTGACGATGGCAAATTATAAATGTAGCTTCACTTTGTGCACGTTTTGTTGAGCTCTCCTTTCGCTTGTAGGGTTAGGAGTAGAGCTGAGGGTAAATTACTATATTGTTAGCAATGCAGAAAAATCAAATCTGCAGTTCGTTTACCGTTGCAAATAACTTTTGTATAATTCGGGATCGAAAACGTCTAGTGTTTCAAATGTTGTTAATCTTGCGCTTTTTTATTATATTATTATTATTATTATTATTATTATTGTTTTAACTTTCATTCATATTTCAACTATTTATCGAAAAAAGGTTGGAATAGGATTCTGTTACTCAAGAAAACGTACACAGATAATCTTCACCCCCATAAGTCAAATTCAGTTTTTACTGTCTTTTAACCAAATAACTCAAAATCAAAAGTAACTCAAATTGTCTCTTACCATTTGAGTTTTTAAATAACCTTTGAGGAAAAATTTATCACCTACATACAATTAATGATTCCTGCATATAATGAATGAATCTTGTATATGTCAAAATGTCTGTCCAATCAGTTCTGTCTTCGAAATGTCTGTCCAATCACAGAGCTTCAAGCTCTTGACACGAATAATTCATGCACAGACATTAGATTTGGGGCCATATCCTTGGTCGCACTCTAACGGTGAGCGATGCAGTCATGGATGTACCCGGTGTCGCGGCACCATGACGCAACAATAAGGCGGCTCGTAGGTGTCGATTGAGTGTAGGTCAACCAGTGCTGCCAGAGGTAGATGAAGTATCCAAATTCAAAACACCAGGGTTCAATAAACAATTTATTGACAGAAACAGGTACAGAGCTATAGTGCCGAATATCCAGGAGAATTTGTAGAGAGACGTAGCCGTGTTGCCGTAAAACCAGGAGATGTACCACAATATGCTGAGTCACCAAATAGTCGTAAAAGGAAGTCCGAAGTCGTTGCGCAGTTGTCGTAGTCTCTCACTCTTCACACAGTAACCACCACTTAATCACCAGATCGTCGCTCTATCACAGCCGCTCACTCTCTGCCTCAGCTCCGCGTCGAGGCCGTTTTATAGCTGCCCCGGACCGTAGGCCCGTCGACTGGCTGTGTAGTAGGGGCGGGGTCGAGTCTCGCCCCGCTCGCTCAGGCGTGGCGGCCGCACTCAGCCGAGCACCGCTGGCCCGCGCTTGTTGTTGACCGCTGCCGCCAGGGGCGGTAACGCCCTACTGACGTGTGCCTGTGGCGGCACATTTAATTATGTGCGGCCGGTCACGACAGTAGATTGCCAGAATACGTGATCTCGAGCGCCGCGATGCGGATGTTTGCGGAAGCTGGACAGAAGAAATGCGGATATGAATGATATAAATGCACATGCGTATGCCACTCGGAAATGGGAATACGCTTGCGCAATACTTTGCTTATTCTTGTCTTACTACTATTACGAAACTCTGTCTTCTAATTTCTTATGACATCTTTGTTGAGATTACTTCAGTGTGGATCTTAATATTCATTTATTTAGTCAAAAATAGTTAAAAAACTGTATGTGACGTATGGGGGAGAAAATCATCTGCGCACGCTTTCTTGAGTTTCAGAATCTCTTCCCAACAAATTAACTATTAATAGTTAAAAGATGAAAAATAGTAATAATAATAATAATAATAATAATAATAATAATAATAATAATAATAATAATAATAAATTTACAAAAGTGAGAGATTAACATTTCAAAAACCAAATATTTTCGTTGCTGAATTATAAAAAACTTATTTGTTACTGTAAACGAACGAAAAGATTTGATTTTTCTCTAGTGCTAATAGAAACTCACCCTAAGCTCTACTACCACTACAAGCAAAAGGAAAACTCAACGAAACGTGTGCATAGTGAAGCTACATTTAGTCCAGAAGCAAATCAAGGGGCCATCTCAGCATTAGCTCAATGGATGAGGGAAACTGGACAAAAACCCGATCGAGATGGGGGTCATTGACCCGGAAGATGAAGTACATTCCTTGTTACAGGCATTTAAGTCTTTTATTAAATTATACAATGCAAATGTAAACTAATTCATTATACTATATCCTTGTTTTGTTAAAGTAAACATTTTTCTTTTTGACGATCAGTATAGTTTCTAATTGTTTAGAAACAGCTTTGCGGAAGAAATTATTTTACTTTTAACTTAAATTTGTGTACCAATTTTAATTGTTTAATTTCATCTGGCAATGCGTTGTAAAGTAACGTACATGTATTGTATGTGGATTTCTTGTAGTGAGCTGTTGATACTGACACTTGATGAACATGATTTCTACGTCGAGGGTTGTAACTATAAATATCAGTATTACATGAAAATATGTTTCCACCGTTAAGTAAGTCATTTTTGACAAATACTACAGATTCGTAAATAAATAGGCAAGGCAATGGTAAGATTCCAAGCTCAATGAAAAGAGGCTTGCAGGGTTCACATAAATGGCATTTTATCATTATTCGGATAATTTTCTTATGCAATCTAAATGTCTGGGCACTAAAGAATGAGCTTCCTCAGAATATTATGCCATATCTCAGGCGGGAATGTACATTTGCAAAATACACGCAACGAGCTGCATGAAGGCTGACAGAATTAGAAAGAATTCTGAATGCATATCACCCAGTTCTGCTTGAGCCTCGGCGCAGTGCACATCGAGCTCCGCTCCGCTCCGCTACTCCGTGGCAAAAGTTATGCTTTGCGTTATTGAAACCAGTGCCTTAGTAATTTGAAACTTTAATACTACAGTTACAAGTCAATATACAGTATTCTCTTAAATATAATCAGTTTAAAAAGTGAATATCAACTAACGTGCTATAAGTGAGCCCACTCTTCTTGACTCTGGCCTCGGCCAGAGTGATTTGCGCCAGACATGGAGGACGCTAACGAAGAAGGTGTACCTAAAGCTGTTGAATATCAACTACAAGCTATTATTCAACAGCAGGAACTACAAATTAATCACCTGCGTCAACAACTGCAGCAACTACAGCACGTCCAAGGTAACAAGGAAAATTGCCAACAACAACATCAGCTACTGCAAGGGCAGTCTTCTCAACACTATGGTACGCAACCTATCGCAACTGACGGCGCAGCAACCGCAAGTTCAGTGTTTCACGGCAGTGGCCCTTCATCACACTGCCCACTTCCCCAGGAGTCGTCAACCGTGTCAATACCAATAATTATGGAAATGAATCCAAGAAGCGAAAAGTGATGCAATCAGGAGAAAGTGAAAGTGCAACTGTGTACAATGTCCCAGTCAGTTCACGCTACACTTGAAAATTTAGATCATGAAACAATGAATGTCTGCGAACCGGAACCGGTACAAGTTAAAATTCCCCCTATAAACGTTCACGCGGTTGATAATTATGCTAAACTGTTAGAAGACATTAAAAATATAGCTGAGAACGATTTCACAACTAAGCCTAACAAAGACTCAGTTAAAATAATGTTCACCGCTATAGACGATTTCCGTAACTTTAGAAATTTCTGTGAGGAAGAAAGAATTCAATACTATTCTTATAGAGACCCCACCGAGAAATATTTATCTGTGGTAATTAAAGACTTGCCTGTTACGTACTCTGAACAAGAAATAAATGATGAACTAATCCGAATAAATTTACCAGTAATCAAAGTGTGTAGATTATACAATAAAGAAAGAAAACCCATTCCAATCTGTGCAGTGGACTTAACAGACAATAGAGAGGCTCGGAATGTATTCAACCTTAAAAGAATTTTGTATAGTGTAGTTAGAGTTCAGCAAAGAATGAAATCTAGAATTATAATGTGTAAAAAGTGTCAACGATATGGCCATTCACAGGCTAATTGCGGTTTCGAAGCCAGATGCGTTAAATGCGTAGGAAGCCATCACTATTCCGAATGCAGAAAATTAAAAGACGCACGTCCTCAGTGCGTAAATTGCAAGCAATTTCACGCTGCTAACTATAGAGGTTGCACATATTATCAAGAACATGTTAATTCCCTTAAAAATATTCCTTCAAATCTAAACATAAGCAAATCAATTAACTTGTACTCCAACCATTCAAAAAAACACCCATTCTCCCCCAATAATATCCAACCAAGAATTCCCACCTCTACCTCGACAGCCTTATTTGAAAAATACTCAAACAAATACCGCAACCCCGAATAATGACTGGCCCACTTTAATTTCGTCCATAGTCTCCCAAGTTATCAACGCGATCATTCCTCAAGTGCAAAATATGGTTGGTTCAATGGTTGCTGCATACCGAAGTAATGCCAAATAAAAATGAAATAAATAATATTTTAAATTGGAATGCCAATGGTTTAAAGCGTCAGGAAAATATGTTTAGAGTTTTCTTACAACAACATAGTATAAAAATCGCGTGCATCACAGAAACACACCTAACGCCTGGCGACAGGTTTAATATTCCAGGGTACTGCTCTTATCGCAACGATAGAGTGACCTCTAACATAGCCTCAGGCGGAGTGGCAATATTCATATCAAAAAATCTTAAACACGAACAAATTCCGACCCCATTTTCCGCAAACCTGGAAACAGTCGGAATTAAAACAAACATCAATAATAAATCAGTAAATATAATATCAGCCTATAAGCCCCCCAATAGAACATTCCCGATAAATTCATATAAACAAATATTCGCTACCAATAATACAACCATCCTGTTAGGAGACCTCAATAGCAAAAACACTACCTGGGGCTGTAATACTACATCTTGGCACGGTAAAAAATTATTACAATTCATGACCAGTAATAACATTGAGATAATGACACCTAATGAACCAACTCGATATCCATCTAATCCAAACATCGTTCCCGATATTTTGGATATTATTCTGACTAAAAACATAAATTTCCCGCTCTATCAAAATGTACTAAATGAACTTGATTCAGATCACTGCCCAATAATCATATCCTTAACCGCCCCAATAGAAGAACTCGCCACTAACAACATTATACGAGGAATTACAAATTGGCACAAATATGCTAATTTAATGACCCACAATTATTCATATCCGTATAACATTAAAAGTGTAAATGATATCGATAACGAAATTGAAAGATTCTCTAATGCTATTATTCACTCATTAAAACAATCCACCACGCCTCTCCGCCTACCAAAAACCAAATCATTACCAATAAACATTATTAACCTAATCAAATCCAAAAATAATCTGAGACGTTACTGGCAAAGAACTAGAAGAACGGACATTAAAAGAAAAGTTAATAAACTAACAAGACTTATTAAAACCCACTTAGATCAACTAAGATACTCCAATTATAATACTTTTATTGCCGGAATACACCCAAATTCCAGACATCTATGGACAACGGTTAAACGTATCAACAAAGATAAAACTAAAATTCCCCCAATTCTGCTAGGATCTAAAATAGCTTATTCCGACAAAGACAAAGCCAAAATAATAGCTAAACACCTGGAAGATACGTTTAAACCGCACCCAGTGACAAACATTACGTTTAATGCAGAAATAACAGAATACTTAAATAATGAAATCCCAACCGCAGCGTCACCTATCAAATTTATATCACCCTCGGAAACAGCGTCAGTAATTAAATTTCTTAAGCATAAAAAAGCCCCAGGAATTGATGGAATCAGTAACGCTTGTGTTAAGATGTTAAATAAACAAACTGTTGCAGCATTAACGGCGATCTTTAATGCGTCATTACGTCTTAACTATTTCCCAATAGCATGGAAAAAGGCAATCGTAATTCCATTTTGCAAGCCTAACAAAGATTCCAGATTTGCTGAAAACTATAGACCCATCAGTC
Source organism: Teleogryllus occipitalis (assembly GCA_011170035.1). Taxonomy (NCBI): domain Eukaryota; kingdom Metazoa; phylum Arthropoda; class Insecta; order Orthoptera; family Gryllidae; genus Teleogryllus; species Teleogryllus occipitalis. The sequence continues at coordinate 107,070 of BLKR01001541.1, forward strand.
TTTTATCCACACTTTCAAATATATTTGAAAAACTGATATTAACCCGATTGAACCATTTTCTAACCTCAACGAACGCCATACCATCCGTTCAGTTTGGTTTCAAAGCGAATCACGCAACTACGCATCAACTCCTACGTTTAACCGAAGCAATCGCTCAAGGATTTCAAGATAAGAAGCACACAGTAACAGTACTTCTAGACTTACGCCAGGCTTATGATAGGGTCTGGCACTCAGGACTCGTTTACAAAATGCACCGACTGGGAACCCCCGAATACCTACTTAAAATCATCCGAAGTTTCATAACTAACAGAACATTTACCGTTAAAATCAATAACTCTACTTCAGAATTTTACCCAATAGCCGCAAGGGTACCACAAGAATCAGTACTCTCTCCAACATTATTCAATATTTACACACATGACATACCAACCAACGGTGATTCCAACATTGCACTATATGCGGACGACACAGCCCTATTTACAACAAATTCTGATATCATTATAGCAAAAGATCACATCCAAGATCATCTTGATCAGTATATAAACTGGACACAGAATTGGAGAATTAAAATTAACCCAGATAAAAGTGTAGCAAAAATTTTCACCCTATGTAGACCACGATATCCAACTGAGCTCTCAATTCTAGGAACGAGAATACCGTGGGCCACTTCACCAATAAAATACCTTGGCATTCTATTTGATAAACGGCTCACATGGAAACCACATATCAATGCAGCAGCAAATAAAGCAAGAGCAAAAATTTCAAAATTATTTCCCATACTAAACCAGCGCTCTACACTGAAAATTGAATGTCGATTACTACTCTTCAAAACAATAATCCTCCCGACCATAACCTATGGATACCCAATCTGGGGAGGTGCAGCTCCTAGCAACATTAACCGAATTAAAGTTATCCAAAATATATTTCTAAGAAATACATTAAATGCCCCGTGGTTCATCACAAATGAACAAATTCACCGTGAATTAAAAATCACTAAACTGGAAGAAACCATAGCCACATTAGCTAACAATTTTTATAATAACCTACATACTTCACCAAGCACCTTCATTTTTAACATGGGAAAGAATGCAGCCCACCCCCGCATCAAGTCAAGATTCTCGAAAGATAGATTCAAGCCCCCGTAAACCATTACACCCCCCAGCTCCTTAACATAAGCTTGTACCTTCCTCTTAACTAACAATCTGAATTAATCAATAATTAAGTTAGCGTACAAACCGCACTTATCTCATGGATGGCCAATCCAAAAATGTTATCTAGTAATCATATGAATATTTATAACCCTTGAAAGACTGTATTGTCGAACAAGAAGAAATAAATTTTAAAAAAAATGCATATCATAATGAGCTTAATTTAGTGTTTAATCCTGTTACATATACATTCCATTTGAGGTTTGATTGAATTGAGAGACCTAGAAATTTTGTTACCTTAACATCAGCTAATTGCATATTGTTCATTTTCAATGGAGCTTACGATAACCGATTTGAAACGCAAAATTGCATTGAGGCAATTTTTCCTTCGTTAACTATTAATTTGTTATTACAAAACCAATTTGAAACTTCTGATATTGTACTATTTATTGTTTCTTTTTTGCAAAGAACATTCGTGTCATCGGCAAACAGAACTGTTCTTCAATTATTAATAGATGAGGGCATATCGTTTACGTACAACAGAAAGAGGATAGGACCTAAGATCGAACCTTGTGGGACCCCATGTTCAATTGGCAAAGAATTGGAAAGATAAGTAAATAATAAATTACATTAAAAGACGTGAGTCCTTCAATACACGTTTCGTTTTACTATAGTAATGACATTTCTTGCGTTATAGTATGTCCTTTCTTGCGTTCACTATCAGAAATAAAAAGCCGTTCGTTTCCATATGAGTATTTTTCTGTACATGATACCTTGATCATCTTCACAAGTATTCTTCAACGTTTGTCTTACGTTATATCCCATCTTCGATTCGTCGAACTCCACGTCCCTGCTTTCATATATCTTCATATCGTTCACATCGTAAATTCTATATACGCGTCTATTTTTCGCATACCCCATGAAGATTCTTATTGTACTTTTAGGATATTTTTTTTCAAAATTTATTTCTCCTCGTTCGACCTAAGGTCTTTCGAGGAATTTCAGTTTTAAATGCTGATTTTTTGGGATTTGGCTTTCCTTGACAAATTGAACTTACAATTTTAGGATGTAATTCGTGACGTCGAGGATTGTTATCAGCATAATATGCAGTACATCCAAAGATTCTAAAATGCGAGATATTAAGTTATCGTCGGGACAGTGAACGCAAGAAATGTCACAAATGAAGTTCCTGTTGGTACAGAAACGAAAGTTAACGAAGAATTACAACAAGAACTCATTCGCAAATCAGAAGATATTCAATCCAGCCTCTCGTATGAAGATCTTTCAGAGAAAGACGACCAGTAGAGAGATACGGCGTTACAACGAATTGTTTCAATTCGGGAATAGCGCTAAGTGCACTCCAAGAAGCAATTACCGGATCAGAAAGAGAAGAATGTACTGCAAAATAAATTTTTAAGAAATGTTTTAAAAGCTCCATGGTATATCAGAAATGATAAAATTTTAAAAGAATAATCTACAGAACCTCTGAAAACTTGGATTCTAAAACGTTTTTTTCCAATTTCTACTCTTTTCTTTCATCTTGCCCAGCCACTCCTTTGTACACTCTAGGTAAATCAGTCAATCTTCTTCCACGAATCATATCAGGATATTCTAAAGACCTACTACATACTCCTTAATTAGCTGTAAAGCAGGTTCAAACATTTCTAAATTCAATATTTATGTTTTTAATCCAAATATTGTAAGTATTTTTCTGAAGGACCCTTCCTGGGTATCCTTAGTTGTTAATTTCCGAAATTATTGTCTTCAAACATTGTACATGTATGATGAAGTGTAGTTAAAAAATGATGGTATATACTATGTAACATAAAAACCCTTGAAAGACAATAATTGTCGAACAAGGGTAATAAAAACTATTTAAAAAATAAAGAGAAGGATGGAATAAAGCGATAGAGAAGGAAATCAAGTGTTTACAAAGATATGGAAATGGAGAGAAGCAGATGTGAACGAAATTAGTATCGAATAAAATATTTTAAATAGTAAATGGATATTCAAAAGGAAAGTGATTTCCGGAAATGTAACGTACAAAGCTCGCTTAGTGGTTAAATGGTTCTTATCAAATAATAGGCGAAGATTTCGAAGAGTCATACAGTTCTGTAATGAAGTTAGAGACTGCGAATATTATTGTCGATTGAAGCATTCAGCAAATATGTTGTAAAATATGTGGGTATAGAAACGGCATATGTAATCGGGAACTTAACTATACATACGGGTCTATATAAACGTACCACAAGGAATAAGTACGAAGAATCCGAAAACGAGGTTATTGAAACTGGAAAGGAGTCTATATGGGTTGCCCGAAGCAGGTCGCTGCAAGTATGGTAAACTGTGCGATATTTTGGATCAATTCGAGCTCAAATCTCGTCAAAACGATTCTTGTGTATTTATTGGTCAAAAACACAATTCCCGGCTGTTTCGTTTTACGTAGACGACTGTTTAATCACACAAATACATAAATTACATAACCTCTTAACCACGCCCTTCTACCAGTTTGTTGAGGTAACTTTAGTGTGGATCGTAATCTTATATTAAAGGACGTGAGTCCTTCAACACACGTTTCGTTTATTCGACCTTCAAGATTCAACAACTCACTTATCACTAAGATACACGATAATACATTTACTATAAACACCATCACACGAAATATAACAATTATAGAAATAACAATTAGAGAAATTCATAATATAACAATTATAGAAATTTGATCGGTCCTTTTATTTCTTTAGTAAATACTAATAAGAGAGAAAAATAGGGAAGTTCCATAAAGTTATAACTAAATTCTCTGAAAAGTCATGAAGCTGTCCATTTCTATCTCTGTCAAAAACAGATAATCATAATCCGTCAGATTACTAATCTTGCGTAATATCCACCCGGATCGGATGGACCTGCGCCATTAGCCTCCGAGAGACGCATTCTAAATGAATCAGTGATTTATTAAAAAGTTATTATTTTTAGTTATAAATTACAAGGCATTAAGTGGGCAAAGAGAGATTGTCAAATATTCATAATGAGATAGAAAAGGAAAGGAAATCGTGTCAGCTAAACGGCTGAAATAGATTACCTACGTATATTACTAAACAGAGGTAGATTCAACCCCTGTCTAACCCCAGCGTGAGTACGCATTGCCACATCGCGACACGCGAAACTGTGTCTTCCACTAATCTACTATTACTATACGTGTCGCTTTCTTTCTCTTACCATAGTAGACGTAACAGCCGCGGCACTTCACAGATCCTTATTATATGGGAGCTAGCGAACGGACGAGGTTTCCAATAGTAGTCGCTAGAGCGCTGATCTCCGACCATTCGCGAGGCATTCGGGCCGCTTTAATACACGGGGAAATGCCCGCACTTCCGCCAATTTTGGTCACTTATAGTGATATGAGGCATTGCAACTCATGTTGATGGGAATAATAAACAATTCTAAAATTATACATCTTTGTGCAGATTGCTTAAAAGAAATTGTGAAATTAATACTTCAAATTAACCCTCAAATGCGTGAAATCTACGGTAATCGCCTGATTAGTGAGCAGCAGTAATTTTTTTAACGTATAAAATACTTTATTTATTATTATTATTATTATTATTATTATTATTATTGTTGTTATTATTATTTATTTTTTATATTTACGTGTATTTTCAGATTTTATAGAGAACTATAATGCATATAATGTCTTTAAACTTAAATAAACAATAGATGAAAACTAAAAAATGGCGAAGTATTACTTTATCAGTTTTTATATCATATATTTTTATATTTTCATATATTTTAATATTTAAATTATATAACACGCTCAAAAAGAACAAATTCAAAACAGAAGAAGTGTTTGTCGTTGAAGGAAAAATGCCAGCGGTGAATATAGGAACTTTTAGCGATAACAAAAGGCAGGCTGTAATTCTGAGGCTATATAAGCATACTAGCGGGCTACGGTCTTACAAGACACACAGCTGGTGATTCTGCACATGCGTCACCTTGACAGTCGAGTGTCTGGAAGGTGGCCGCCCAACCACTAGCTCCACTAGAGGAGGAGCCGCCGTTTGCTCCCTCCTCTTCCAGTGCAGCAGGTCCACAGATAGAGCGGATTACGTCATCGAATATCGATCGGCGGCATGCGGCACAGTGGGTCGCGTCTCATTTCTACGGGATATATTCCATTGCTCGGAATGAAACCGTCTTACTGCTCTGGGAAAGGATATTAAGACAGAAAATACAGATCATCAATAAACAGACATTTATTGGATATTTACTAGATATAAACATATTTGTGTGATTTGAAAATAAAAAGTCAATTTGCAATGCAGCATCGAAGGAAAGGTATTGTAATATTCCATGATTCCCCCAAGAATAAGGCACAAGTCAAAGAATAAATAGAAAATGCATAACATTAACATGAACTGTAAAAACAGATGAAGGCGATGTCGCGTAGCGATAGTTTTTGAGAAGTAAACGGAAAACGCGACAAATTCACAATTGGGACAAGATAGGGCAGTAGCGTTCGTGTAGCGAAGTCGTTTGCAAGTTATTTGAAGGAAATCGCATCACGCGTTCGAAAGATATGAACATTTTTGTATAGTATAAATTCCAGCTTGTAAACAGACATGATAGCCATTGTTGTGCTTTAAGGTTCAGTAAATCAAAAGGTGTTTGTGGCGAAAATTAAGAGAACGTGAAGCAATACAAACAAAACTTTAAGAACCAATAGAATAAATCATTTAGAAAATTATGGTAACAGTCGCAACGTTGGGAAACTTCGAGGGGCTACGCCAGAACAGAAAATGTGAATTAAATTAAATGATGTAATATTTTGTAGGAGAAGCGACAGCGATCGTGTGATGTTAAAAGAAAAAAAAGAGCTGACGATCCGGACACAACAATGACGGGGGAGCGCGGTCGAAGTAGCTTGAATACGGACGCATGTTGAAACGCTCCGCAAAAATTTTTATTTTTAATAGAAAATTGCGTTCAGTTTGTGAATAGAGTGAAATATATCGTGTTTAGTAACTGTCGAGTTAATGGAAAGATAAAACGTGGAAGAGATATTTATATATTTCACGAAAACAGTGTTCGCGGAACACTGTCGCCATATTGTCGGTCGCAGTTAACAAAAACTAGTATAATAATTAGTGAGTAGTTTTAATCAGGGATATTCTTCATTTAAAGTAAATTTGTCGTTAACAAACGTGTGTGGAAATGGATGGATGCTGTGGGGAGATGAATTAATGGATGCTGCGTGTATACTACGGAGGTGACATGGAACAATGGCGTTACGCGGATGGCCGATTTCTACGAAAGGAAAGTGCAATAACTTTGCGTAATTTAATAGTTCAGATAAATGGGAAGAAAGAACAGACTAGGTTTTAATGTACAAGACCAAGTTTTTGTGGAAATAATAATAGGCTATATTCAGACAGAATAGGGGATGCGCATTCAAGTGTGAATGATTTGTTTTGTTTTTTTGTCGATTGTGTAAATAGTAAGTGTGAATGTGATTTTATGTATTTCAGGTATTGTGTTTTGTTGTTTATTGTGTTGCATTTGTGTATGTTTTTGTTGTTATGTCTCCAGCGGAGTGTGGAGAGAGTGAAAACCAGAAAAGAATAAATAATGCCGGACGTACTTGGTTCGACAGTAAGCCATATGATATGATTTCGTGATTTTGTATTAAACAGTGACCTACGCCCAAGTGTCCAAGTATCTCGTTAGGCTCCTGTACAGGCCAACCACAGCCTCACGCCCAGTAGTTTTATAACATTGAAGGAGTAGCTAAGTAACGGGCACAGTTTTAGATAAAGGAGGCAAAAGCTAGCAGGGCATAAATTTGTATAGATTTTATATAGAGTAGAGAGATTCAAGGTATAGTCGTTTTATTACATATTGTCGCCGCAACGTGATGCGGTTACATACAGATTTGGGATAAGTAGGCAAGACGTTCCATTACAGTATCTTTTTACAGATTGCACCAGCTATGCCAAATGTTTAGTTGCAAAACAGTGCTCAAACACATAAAGAAATTTAATTGCAGCATTACTTAGTTTATCATGCTGTTGAATATGAAAAATATTGCAAAGGTTACCCCAAAAGTGTTAATAAATAAACTACTGATGGAAATTCTGAAAGTAAAGGAAATTAAAATTAAAAAATGAAGCTGATTGTAAAATCAAATACCTTTCTTACACCTTTTAAGTGATTGTTCCCGCAATATACTTTCTATGTTTGGAACAGATGACTTAGTGCTGTTGAGCCGTAAAACGCATTTCAAATTGTGATCTGTAATGGAACTTCTCATTCGAGATTTACAAATTTTCAAAGAAGAAAAAAATAGAGCACTTTTTCGTAAATTACACATTAGGCGTATCTGCAGCAGTCGGCAAAAAGATTCTTTTCTTCCCACGCTGCATTGCAAATTGTCGGTGTGGACGCTCTGGTCTGCGAAGTGCTTGCGTCGACATCCCTCTTTCCGCGGCTGGAGTTATCGGGACACTGTGCCAGAGGTTATCGCAAGCAGGGCAACGCTCGGGCTCCGGTGACTTTTCTTAAGGCTAAATGCACCGAAAAATACTTATAGGAAAAATCAATAGATCGCAGCACTATCACACGGAATTTACTAGATCGATAACGTCTGAACAAATTGTCCGATTTTCGATCTGTAAACGGCGTTGGACTCCTTTTTAAAATAGAATTCACGCTACGATGCCGTTTTTTCAAAAAATATTTCCCCCAAAAAATTTAAAATGATTTCTCATAGTTCCGGGAAGAAATTAAAAAATGTGGGCTTATAGCGCGATGACGACGTGCTTCCTGAATCCAACGCCGTGTCAATCATGCAAATCGGATGAATAGGAGCGGCGTAAAGTGAAATTTCGGAAAAAATACCTGATCCTCCCAGTTGCGTCACCCGAACCTTGTGGGGGATCCCTCGACGCGGCCGAACGGTCAAACCCGGCGACCTGCGGCCTGGGGCCCGGTGCCTAGAGTAACAACCTGCTCCATGGTTTCACAATGGGCAAACTGAATCAGACCTGTAGAGATATTTCAAGATTTTCACCGTGAAATATAAAGATGGAGTCTCACAATTGTTATAAATCTTGGAAACTCAGTCATCGAAGTGAAGATTCAAAGGATTATATAGTACGAGTATATACACTTTACCTTGGATTCCTCTCCATTCGCGTGATTATTATTATTATTATTATTATTATTATTATTATTATTATTATTATTATTATTATTATTATTATTATTATTATTATTATAATAATAATAATAATAATAATAATAATAATAATAATAATAATAATAATAATAATAATAAAGTCCTAATGTTTCGTTCTTTTCAAGTATTATATTTCTCTGCTAAGAGAGCAAACGATAAAAGTCAGAGAACTCAGCAGGGTATTCCAGCGTAGACCAAGACAAGATAAACAAAAGTTTCTTCAAGAAATATAGCACGTCATACGCAGTTTTTAAGTTTTTTTACGTTAAATAAATAAATAAAAAAAGAAAAATGCAAAGAAGTGGAAGAACATAACAACAAAAGGAGACCTAAAGAAATGTTCCGGGTCATTCGAAATATGACCAGGGAGTGTAAACTGGCAATGAGGAATAGGCAGGGACCGAAAAGGTATTAAATACCGGTAAAATACCGGTATTTTACATACCTTTTTCAAATACCTATGTTTTTTTATACCGGTAAAATACCTCTATAGGACGTCTATAACGGTATGGACGTCCATAAAGGTTATAAGGGTATTATACCTGTATTTTCAATGAAAAACAATAGCTTACCATTCACAAATGTCGACTAAATAAGTTATTTTAGTTAATAATATCTCACAAAATGTTTATTAAACTAATATACTTTTATAATTGTTATTTATTGTTTGAATTACTATTTTGTTCATATATAATACTCGGTTACTAATAATTAACGAAACGCGAATGATTCCACTAATTCTTGTATAGTAAATATAATCTCCACTTCGTCACTGCACAATGTTCTCGCCCACTGAAAACTGCTCACCGCCCTCTTCCTACGCTTGGGCATATCGAATTGCCCTAGTGTAGCACGCAGCCCGCCGAAGAACGCGGCGAGATGTCTGCAGAGGTCAGAAAAGTCACGCTATCAGAACAGCAGTGTGCCAGAGGTGCGACCCTGCTTCCAGCTCAGAAGGGAGACTACACTTGAGCGCGTGCCCTGGCGGCGCTGGGCTTGGATAGAAAGGAGCGCGAAATGAGGAGCAATAATGAGAGGAATAATTTTAGAAAAAGCTGCGGAAAGAAAATTACACAAATTCATATAATATGCAGGCATATCAAGTGATTGATTTCTAAAATTTTAGGTCCCGGAACGCGCTCAAAATGATTTATTAATTTAATAGAAATAATTATATATTTATAATATAATGTAATAATTATCAGCGAGATACAGGAACGCCGTTCCGTCGTGTTCCGTCAGAAATCAAGCCTTGCGTAAGACCAAAATCCAAATAATCGAGAAAATGACATTTCTAATCCTGTTGTGTGGGTGTAAAAGCTGAACATTGAGATAGGCCGAAAAAAGGAAGGTGCTTTTGAAGTATGGACACGGAAGAAAATATTAAACGTACAATGGGAGGGCAAGAAGATAAATGCCGAAATTTTGAAAAGAAAACAGAACTTTCTCTAAAAGTCAAAGCCAAAAAATGGAAAATAAAATATTTTTGACATACTATGAGTCGAACAAAATCTCTAGAAAAGGATATTATGCTTGGAATGATAGAATGAAGCGAAAGAAAAGGGTGTAAGTGGCACAATTGAATAACTAATACACAATATCACAAACAAAAGGAAAAAGGCAGTTCGAGTCCGAGTGAGCAATGAACAAATTGCTAGCATCCTATTGCTGTGTATATCCAGATAGGTCTAACAAGGGATGGCTTGCGATCTATGTTCTAGTACTATTTCTCTGCGCGTTCAGACCCGCGAAGAATTGGGACCTGCAGATGAAAGGAGAGATGCTCACAGCCGCTGCTTGACCGGGATTGGAGCCGACAAATAGACATCATCGCACTGAACAGTGTGTTTGATACCCGTCTTTCATGCGTACATTCTGCCATTATTAAGGAAGAACTCGCTGAATTATCGGCGCGTCCCCTCCCAGTTTCGGATAGCAAGAAAAGCGAAGGAATGATGCTCAAGTAATACAAATGCAAATATCAATGTTCAAAATTAAAACATCTTTCAAAAACCTGGTTTAGAAACATCGATCAAGTTCGTGCGGAAGATAATTTGTTTTGACAGTGGCCGTGATTGTTAATTTATAATTACGATTTAGACAAAACGGCAAAAGAAAGTAAAAAGAATAACAGCGAAACTAAGCCTGAAAACTATCGCCCAGGGTCATCTTATGGAGTCACAACTTCCTCAAATGGGTACAGGACGGTGGGCGAGAGACCTTACACCTAGAGTGCTTGCGTTGGCCGCCTCTCTGCGTACGGTAGGACATACGTAGGAAATACCAGAAAAATTGGGTCATTTCTTGGGCTGAAGATAGTCTCGCTTTATTCGAACACATGTATTGACAGTGGTATAATGCAATATTATTTCATATTTTAACTTTTTTATAAAATTGTGATTATTGGTTCTTTTCATTCACAACAACTCATCAAGCACATCGATAATAAACGTCAGGTTTTATAAATGTTTCATTTTTTTACGAAATATGTTCATGTATCTATACAAAATCTATGTTTTGAAAATATCAACATCAATGTTGCATCCCTATTCTCGACACCTAGATGAGGATCGCCGATTTAATACGTTTGCATTCTGATTCCCTAATATGAGGTTTATCAGTGACTGGTATGCTACGTTTTACTAGTAGTATATAAATCTTATAAATTGAATTGCTACCCGATTAAATGTTACTGATAAGCATGTACGATGTTTAGAAAAATGGTATCTTCATGTAGAAATGTAAAAGTTGCCGAACTGTATAACAAAACATAATTTATCCCCCTCATAGACGGATATTCCTCTTCTAGTGTGGTGTTCCTGTCTAAGGGTTAAAGTTGTATTGCTTTCATGACAATTTAATGCATTAAAAAATACATATATATATATATGTCACAATACAATGATTTACACTACATCCTTTTATGTTATCATTTACGTAGTTTGTATCAAAATGACGCGCCGGGAATTACTTATTCCAATCTTCAAGTTTATACAAATATAACAGAATCATTTTATATCGATATAACTTACTAAATAAGCTGGGACATGTCACGATTCTTAATATTAGATTTTAATGTTTGTTACAGTGTTGGATTCAGGATGCATCTCGCCTGCGCGCTATTTTACCACTTCTTCAATTTTGTCCGAAAGTACGAAAACAGTTTTAAAATTTTACTTGGGAAAACAGATTCATCAGGTGAAGTCTATCAAGGAGACAAACGCCGTTTTGAGATCAAAAATCGAGTCGCAGGATAAAAGAGCTCGTGCGTAATTTCGGCTCATTCTTTCTGGTAGTGGAATGATAACGGAAGATCTTAGAAGTAAAATGTATGTAAAATAAGATGTTAGGCCATGGAATATTGGTGATATCTACACAATTAGTTCAATTTTCTTTTTGAAATCAGTTTCCAAATCGGAATTGATATTTTGAGTAGTGCCTCAAATAACTTTTTGATGGTATGAAGACGGAAATATGTGAACAAGTTTTATACGACTATTACAGATGATATGGGACCGTTTGGTTGTGTTACAGCATCACTAGTTTGATAAGTAGAGAAAAATATATTGAGACTGAATGGGACGAAAGCTTAAACTGACTGCCCAGCTTGCCTGTCTGAAAGTTCGGCCTCCCGCGCCGCTGGCCGCCGGGTTTGGCCGTTCGGCCGCGTCGAGGGAGGCCCAGAAGGGGCGGGGTGAAGCAAGGGGAGCGGGAAGGGGGAGGAGGATCAGGTATTTTTTTCCGAAATTTCACTTTACGCCGCTCCTATTCAACCGATTTGCATGATTGACACGGCGTTGGATTCAGGAAGCACGTCGTTAATTCAGACGTTAATTCAGACGTTATCGGTCTAGTAAATTTTGCTTATTTTGGTGCTGCCACGTGGTGGCGACAAATTGAACTAGTGTCGGTACATTTAGCCTTAATGTTATATTATTTTGATTGTTTTTGTACATAGATCAGTTCCTATAAAACTATACATATTCAGTGATGGCTTAACTCATAACACTTAACCTAACTTAACTCTAATACAGTGGTTGAGGAAACCATGATGGCACCTCGTAGATATTATTCTAGGTCTGAAACTAATTTACAAAATATGTGGAATGGATATTTATTTTTGATGCGAGTGGGATGAGTGGGGTGTTTACAAAGGTTGAACGAGGATAATGTTTGAATATGGTGAATATTAGAGAACTTATGGGATAGGTAAGAAATGTGGTGAATGATGAGGTCGAGGTTGAATTCATTATGTAATTGATGATTTGATATGAACCAGGGTGCAATAGTGATGGAACTTAGGAATTGGTTCTGTACTATTTGAATTTTGTTGATGTTTGTTTTTGCAGTATTAATCCATACTGGACAGGCATAGAGAAGAGTCGGTCTGATTATTGTTTTGTAGAGTATTGTTGCTGTTTTGTATGGAAGGTATTTATTCCTATTAATTAGTGATTTTAGTTGATGAAGTTTGTTTTTAGTTTGAAATATTTTGGTGTCTATGTGTTGTTTCCAATTCAATCTGGTGTCCATGTGCAGTCCTAAATATTTAATGGGTTTGTTTAGGGGGTATCATGGGATGGGCTCGTTATTTAACTTTAATGTGCTTGGTGGAGTGTATGGCCTTAAAGAAAAAAAATTGCTGCAGTTTTGTTTGGGTTTAGTTTTATTAATTTGGATGACCAACTGTCTATTAGGTTTAGATATAATTGTATGTTGTTTTAATGTTAATTAGAGAGTGATTGGACCTCCGGTGACTTGCTCTCGGTGGCCAACATGGCTCCGCGGTGCCCATTTGCTCTGCTTGAGCAGCGCTGGTCTAGACCGCCTCGATGCCACGCAAGTATAAGATCCACATTAAAAAAAAAATTACATAATAATTTTCTAAATTGTAAAAATGTGAATTTTTTTAGTCATTCGCATGTCTTGATGCGGATTGCGGATAGATCGTTGAAAATGCAGGGGAATGAACTAGTATTGTAAGTAGAGCTCGGACATGTAGGCACTAAAAAGGTAGAAAATAATAGACAAATGCAACTTAAAAACTTAAAAATAAGCAGGAAAATAGATGTTATAGTTGATAATATGTAGGCACTTAGGAAGTAAAATCTTAAAAATAGGTAGGGAAATGGACATTATGGTTGAATAATATTAAAATTTGTACGCAATAGTACAACGTAAAGGATGAACACAATTCTCTAAAAACAAATCGAATTTCTTGATTGACAAAACATTTTGCTGAGTTAGACAATATTTCCTAAGACTTGACTCGTGAGGAAGTTTATATTTTTTATATTTTGTTGGTTAAACTGGGTAAATGTTGGATTTTCAAGTTTGGAAAATGAAAAGTTTGAGGCACGGCACAAGTCAGTGTTGAAATTCTTTGTCATTTTTTTTACTGCACTTGCTGAAAAAGGTTTGAATAGTTTAGCTCACTTTTTTCGCGTTTTGTTGCAGTAAGTTGCAGTGTTTTTATGTTGTAAATAATATTTTTTGCACAGTTTACTACCTTTTCACAACACTGGCAAAAAATACATTTCCAGTCCGCCATGAGTCTTCCCCATAACACCAATCTTTTTTGAATGGACTTCTTGAAACTTTCTCTTTTGGCATTGTAGCAAGCATGTATAACAGGAACAGTAAATTTACTGATCTGGCGTACACCAAACGTCGAAACCAGTACACAATTATCGAAGAAAACTCCGCCTATCTTGTATAATTCTACCATCTAAAAGGGAAAGATGTCGGGAGCGCTATCTTTTAAGACAGTTATGTTCTTGGTAAGGAACAGATAACTCACTAATCATTGCGAAGATTGGAAACACGAGAGCAATTTCCTGTTCTCCGAAGCGCCTTGACGGGCTTCAACGAAGTAGATAAGGTAATCCGCTCGGTGTCAAATTCTCATACGTCACTAAGCAGTGTCCCTGCTCGACGCGTTTCAGGTAAGAACACACAGGGCATAGAGCTTCTCGATTGTAGGACGCCCTTTTTTTAAAAATTTTTTTTTAATAGTTTTTATTTCCTTGTTCGACATTATTATGCCTTTCAAGGGTTTTTATGATACATAGTATACAATTTTGTGTAATTACATTTCCTCATGCATGAACAATGGTAGAAGACTAATATTTACAATATAAACAATAACAACTAAGGATACCCAGGAAGGGTCCTTCAGGATAATACATACAATATTTGAATTAGAAACATAAATATTTAATTTAGAAATGTTGGAACCTGCTTTACAGCTAATTAAGGAGGATGTAGTAGGTCTTTAGAATATCTTGATTTTATTCGTGGAAAAATATTGGCTGATTTACCTAGAGTGTACAAAGGAGTGGCTGGGCAAGTTGAAAGAGAAGAGTAGAAATTAGAAGAAAGTTTTAGAATCCAAGTTTTCAGAGGTTCTATAGATAGTTCTTTTAAAATTTGATCATTTCTGATATACCATGGAGCTTTTAAAATATTTCTTAAACATTTATTTTGCAGTACTTCCAGTTTTTGAAGGTTGTTTTTAGCGGCACCTCCCCAAATTGGGCAGGCGTATGTCAGTGAAGGTCGTATAATGTATTTAAATATTATTAATGCTGATTCTATTGATAATTTTGATTTTCTATTTATGAATGTATACAATTTTAGAATTTTTATATGTGTGTTATTAGCTATTGATGTTATGTGGTTTTTCCAGGTTAATTTGGTATCTATTTGAAGTCCAAGATATTTAACAGGGGTGTCATTTGGAAGCCATTTAACTGCATGGTTATTAATTATTAAGGGATATGTGGGATGAATCCGTTTTAAGGAGAAAATTTTTGCTTGAGATTTTTGGTGATTTATTTTTATTTGCCAATCATTGAACCAAGACATGAGGAGATTTAGGTCATCTTGGAGATTGTCTCTACCTAGAAGAAGATCACTATGAGTGGTAAATATTGCAGTGTCGTCAGCAAATAAGGCAATTTCTGAGTGTAAGAGGTAAGGCATATCAGAAATAAAAACATTAAAGAGCATAGGTGATAAAGGAGATCCTTGGGGAAGTCCAGCTTGTATAATGTGATCAGTTGAGAGAGTGTTATTTATTTGAACTTTGAATCTTCGATTAACTAAAAAGGATTTTATTATGTTTTGTAAGTAATTTGGGAAACCAATATTTCTCAATTTAAAAAGTAATCCATCATGCCAGATTTTATCAAATGCTTTTTTTACATCTAGAAATATAGCAAGAGTATGACGTAATTTCTGGAAATTGGTAGCAATATAGTCTGTTAAACGTAACAATTGATGCGTAGTAGAATGGTTATGTCTGAAACCAAATTGACTACTAGGAAGAATATTATTTTGATTTAAAAATTTATTAATCCTCGTTAAGATTGCCCTTTCAAAGATTTTTGAAAAAATTGGCAGCAAACTAATTGGTCTGAAATTTTCAGGTTCAGTTTGATCTGTGTTGGGTTTAGGAATTGGCAGGATAAGTGCAGTTTTCCAGGAGTTTGGAAAGTAGTCGAGTCTAAAACAGGCATTATATATAGCTGTTAGTGAACTGAGGATGGGATATGGTAAATGTTTAATTACAATATTAGGAATTAAATCTAAGCCTGGTGATTTCTTGTTTTTAAGTTTGGAAATTATGTATTTGACTTCGGATGGGGAAATAAATTTAATTCTTTCAGGAACTGTATGAAGTGGTTTGGCTAATGATTGGACTATGTTTTGGGTAAAGGAAATATTAGAAAGGAGGTTATTAGTAAAAGAGAGTTCAAAATGATTTGCCAATATTCTGCTTTTTCAGAATCAGTAGTTGCTAATGTGTTGTTATTATTATTTTTTAATGTGAGTAATTGTTTTTTCTCATTTGTTATATTTTTAATTGCAGACCAGAGAGAAGCAGAGTTAGGTTGAAGCTAGGACGCCCTGGGAACTTTTATGCAGCTGTTACTTGTTTGCTAAAAAATTACCCATCAGTGATTTATCAAAAAACGACTGTAGAAAGGAAAATTTAGAGAACAAAAAGTATTAAAAATGCATAAAATTCAATATTGGCAATTATAGGCTATTAACGCTCGATTAGGCAATTATCTCTAAAATAGGCATTTATAGGCATTATAAAACCCTTGCATAAGCCATTTCTGAGGTAAACATTGATTATGGGGTAAGCTGCCTAAAAATACATTCAAAGAAATAAAATAAGCACAAAAGGCATTTTCCGGACTCTAATTACAAGGAATAAACGCATTTTTTGTCGGATAATTTTTCTGCATTTTTAATGATTTATATTTATAATTTAAAAATGAAGGGAATTAAAATTCAACAGCAGAACTGGCCTTTTATTTTTGTTTCAATGAGATACATTCACTAGCAGAATCAAACAAAAAGAAACTATCTTCATCTGTATTTGTAGTATTTTATGTATTTCCTTTTTTAAATACACATATTTTATATATTTAAATACTGTGATAAGCCGAGAACCCTGCATTTAGTTTCAATGATAAAATCGGCATCTAGCATTGGAATGAGGACATTTTTTTCAAACTCGGAAGTCAAGAATACGAGTTGTTAGGACAACCGATCAAAAAAATTTAATATTCCATGCTTGGTGTCATAACGCTGTGCAAATGTGCACGACCCCGAACACATTATGTGCAGAAGGTGTGAAGAGGGCGTTGGAAGCCAGGGTCTTTTAGAAAGACGCAAGGGATCATTCTCTCGAAGATTATTGTAGCGACACACGTAAGCGGTTGGTGAGGTTTGATCGGATTTTCAGCATAGGCTGGGTATTATGTAAATGATAGTGAGCCGAAAAATTTATGTGTAGGTTGAGGTTTGAGAGCTTGGTCTTGTGTAAATTGTAATATTAAATTGTAATTGGGAATTTTATTAATGTAATAGTTGGAAGTTTGAATTAAATAGACTCCATGTTTCGAGGAGATGCATATTAGGGTATCTCAGTAGATGGAAGGATTCAATTTTTTAAGTAGATGAAAATAGTCAGTCGCGAGTATGTGTTTTATACGAAACACAGATAGGGAAAGTCACAACCGCGTATTTGTAGGAATATTAAATCCTATTAATAGTAATCCTTGAGGATATTCTGGAACATTTTTTTAATAATATTTATCGATCCTTGTTCGACAAAAATTTGTCTTTCAAGGTTATGAAAAATTACATTGACATCATACAGACTATGAGGAGAAACTAAATAGCAACCTCTAAACAAATTACTGATATGTAGACTTTTTTTAATTTTTGAGAGTCATAATGATCTTAAAAAGAAACTATGTTTATAAATAATACATGATTCATGAAAATGTTTTACAATAAATGATAGAAACTGTGAGAAGAGACAACTAAGGAGGATGTAAAAGATCTTTAGGATAACGTGATTTAATTCGCAGGAATGGATTAACTGTTTTTCCTAATTGAAAATATGTATAAGCAGGAGAAGAAGAAAGAGAAGCATAAAATTTATCTGAGAGACGAAGGATCCAGGATTTTAGAGGAAGAATACCGAGTTCACGTAATATTTGATCGTTTCTTATGAACCAGGGTGCTTTCAATGCTTTCCTTAAATAATTATTTTGTATAACCTCTAATTTTTTAATATGAGTTTTTGCTGCACCACCACAAATGGGGAATGCATAAGTTAACGAAGGGCGAATTATACATTTAAATATAGTTAATGCAGAATCTACAGAGGGGTGCTAATTTTGATTAAGAAGTGGATATAATTTTAAAAGCTTGAGATTAGTTTTATTTATTATAGATAAAATATGTGTTTTCCATGTTAATTTAGTATCTAGTTGTTATCTTAGATATGTAATTGAAATATTAGAAGGAATCCAAGGAATTGCTTTATAATTAATAATACGAAGATAAGTAGGAGAGATGCGTTTTAAAGAAAACATTTTTGCTTGTGACTTTTGACATTTTTGATTTAGGAAAGGACGCGAGAATTGGTACGCCAAGGATTCCATTGACAACATTCTGCTAGTCAGCCAAGAAGCCAGTGATCAAGACATTTTAGTAAGCTTACGAACTATTGTCAAACCCCTACTGTGTTATAATGTTTTATATTGAAAAGTAATTCACATAAAATGAATAAAATTGTAATATATAGATTTTAAGAATAATTGTTAAATTTGTATTGTTGAAAAAGGTTGATAATTTATAGTAGTTGTCATTAATCTAATAACTGATTTCAATCAATGAAACTTCCAGGAGTCGTGATTCTGTTTAGAATTACACGTCCACATGCAACAGGTAAGGGGTAAAATGTTGAATGTCGAACCCATGGTTAAGTTGAAAGTAAAATTTAATAATTTAGTTTTAAAATACTAGAATAGAAAAAACTTCAAAATACATCTCTAAAATACGTGCCCAAAAAAATCAAAAATACAGTTATTCAAATACAAAATGTAAAATACTTGTTTCAAATACAAGTATTTAAATACTGCCCAGCCCTGGCTCTTGTGTAGAGTGGAGACATCACTCTGTAGTGAGAAATCGTGACGGTCCGCCATAATGGTGAATGTCTACTCTGTCCTCGTTATATCGGAAACAAAAAGCAGGAATTAGCGCCTTATTAATATTCAAAATATTTATTCTGTTTTATGTTGAAGAAAACTTTACAAAAAGTACGAAGAAACCAATATTTAATATTTTAAAATTGCAATTAACATTTCTTGGAGCCTTTCATTTCTTTTAACAAACCGCAGGGGAGTGTTCTTTTTTGGCGTATTTTGCAGGGCGTAGCAAGGGGCGGTGCGTCCCGGGTGACACCAATTATAAAATGTAGTTTGAATTATAGAATTTTAATTATATATATATATATATATATATATATATATATATATATATATATATATATATATTTCATTTTTATATATTTCAAATATATTTCATATATATTTCATTTATATTTCATATATAAATATATATATATATATATATATATATATATATATATATATATATATATATATATTTCATTTTTATATATTTCAAATATATTTCATATATATTTCATTTATATTTCATATATAAATATATATATATATATATATATATATATATATATATATTTAATAGTTATACATAATAGTACACTATTATGTATAATTACATTACTATTACATTATAGTTATAAATCATATATACTAACAAAGCAAAGAAAAATAACGGAAAGTTAAACCCGAAACTATAAGCAGTGAACCCCAATTCTTCAGTGGTCCAAGAGTCTCGATTTCGGCAATTAATTTATCTGATCTTATCGTTAATTCATATAAAATAATCTTCAAATTATCTTTAATATCGTGCAAATATATTTGTATTTTTACGAGTATTAAATAATGTATAAACTATTCAGATATAGATATTTTTATATTTAATTTACAGGGGGACACCATTACTTTTACCCCGGGTGACAACTTAAGCTACGCCACTGCCTAACGGAAAAGGATCGCCACGATATTCAGCAATCCAAAGTATTGCAATTGCACATCCAGTTATAATGTTGAAATCACGGGCTCGGCCTCTTGTGACCCAACAGGGCACCATGTTCGTCGCTGGATTCGGTTTGATTGATTGATTTTTTTTGTGTTTCCGGGCGCGTTAACTGCTTTGGTCATTGGTCCCGTTAGGGTAGTGTATGTTTTTTCTCGGGAGATGGCGGTGATCTTCCTCCACTGGATGGCGAGATCCGGCTAGTGGGGTTTCCCCCTAACCAGGACTCTCCCGCCAACGGGGCACCGCCCCAGCCGGGACAAGCTCTACGTTCCCGACCGGTCTCCCGGAATATGTGGTAGTATAGTGCATGTTAGTGTAAGTATGTGTGTAAGAGGAGAGGACAAGGAAGGGGAAGGACAGATCGCGCGCGGTCCGTGGCCCGTTTATTAGGGTACTGCTCCGGGACAAGCTCTAAGCTCCCGACCGGTCTCCCGGAATATGTGGTAGTGTAGTGCATGTTAGTGTAAGTGTGTGTGTAAGGGGAGAGGATAGGACAAGGAAGAGGAAGGACAGATCGCGCGCGGTCCGTGGCCCGTTTGGTAGGGTACTGCTCGGCATTCGCTTGGTGTTGATCGGAGAAACCACGGAAAACTACCGATCAGAGCAGCCGGCCGCTAGAATTCTCCTCCAGACAGCGACTGAATTCGACCTAACTGAAAAGTTAGTGTCGAAAATCCTGCCGCCGTCAGGACTCGAATCTAGGACCTCCCGGTCTGAAGCGCTGCAGTGACATCAGTTGATACCTACCGCTTCCGGTCTGGATTCGGTGTGTGGTAGTGGCTAACCGCAGCCACGTCCAGGGCGGCGAAAAGAATAAATTTCAGGTGGGTAGTACGATGCGAGGGGGTAATGTAATTTTTTACAATATTTAAGTTTTCTGAAAGTTAGCACATGGAGAAATACCTGCAAATAAGAAAAAGAGAGGGAGGAACTATTGGATTACTCAAGACCTGGAGCTAGAAATAGATGAGAAGAAGATGGTGTATGAAAAATGGTTGAGTACCACGAAAGCGGAAGGTATGGAGGAATATAAAATCCAACGAAATCGTGTTAGAAACGTGATAAGGAAAGAAGAACAACGAACATGAAAGCGTAAATGTCAAGAAGTAGAAATGTATATAGGTATAACTAAAACAAGGGAAATTTGGAAGTTCATAAAACAGGTCAAATCTCCCCAAAGAGAAAAAGTCCGCATACAAAGTATATCTGTAAGTAAATGGGAAGAGTACTTTAGAAAATTATTAAATGAAGGAAGATCAGATTTTCGTGGAACTATAGAGAGGGAAAAAATATCTCCGGCTAGAGAAATTACAGTAATCGAAGAGATGTATCAAAGAAATGAAAGGCTCCGGGTCCAGGAGAAATCTCAACAAATTGATTAAGAATGGAACATCAAAGCTTGTACGGATAATGTCGAAGATACTTAATAGGTGAATGAATAAAGGCGATATATCAGAAGACTGGAAAATGGCTTATATATCACCAATATATAAGAAAGGAAGGAATGACGTGTGTGAAAATTATAGAGAGATAGCAGTGACAAACACGTTCAGTAAGGTATATGGAAGAATGTTAAGAGAATTAATAGAAGAGGAATGCAAGGAGTATGAAGGAAAACAACAAAGAGGTTTTAGGGCGGGTCGATCTTCTATAGATAACCTGTTTTTTCTGTCCCAGGTAAAGCAAAAGAAATGGCAAACAGGGAGAGAACTTCATATGGTCTTCCTTGATATAGCAAAGGCCTTTGATAGTATGCCAGTCATAAAGTTATGGGAAGTTATGAGTGATAGTAAAGTAGGTAAAGTGAAAGTAGGAAAACAGATGATTTTAGACCCTATTCTGTTCTTTCTTTCCTAGGGCTTTTATCCAGCCGACAGCCGGTTGCCCTTTACGTCTCAAAGGGACGCATATTCGACCATACACTAGACAAACACTAGCGGGTCGGTACTCGCTCTTAGCCACCTCGGCCATCCAGGTCGGCTATTCTGTTCCTACTTTACGTAAAAGATATGCCCTCGACGATTCGAAACGAAAGAACGGTCCTCTTTGCGGATGATACGAACATCCTTTGCAACAAAGAAACCATAAATAGTACAATATCAGATGTTTCAAATTGGTTCCGAAATAACAAATTAATAGTGAACGAAAAGAAAACGATTTTAATGCAGTTTTCCATTTCAAATAAACAATTCTGTGCTCCATTGAAAATGAACGGTGTACCATTGACTGATGTTAAGGCAACAAAATTTTTAGGTCTCTCAATTCAGTCAAACCTTAAATGGAACGTCCATTTAAATAATTGAACACAAAATTAAGTTCATTATGCTACGCGTTCAGAATTCTTTCAAATTCAGTCAGCCTTCATACTGCTCGTTGTGTATATTTCGCAAATGTTCATTCCCGCCTGAGATATGGCATAATATTCTGGGGAAATACATCTTATAGCTCCCAGACTTTTAGATTACAAAAACGAATTGTACGAATAATAACCAAATCCCACCCACGTGATTCATGTAAGCCTCTCTTCATTAATCTAGGAATTCTACCATTACCGTGTCTTTTTATTTACGAATCAGTGGTTTTTGTAAAAAATGACTTGCTCAAGGGCGGGAATATATTTTCAGAAAATGCCGAAGTCTATTACTATAACACTCGACGTAGAAATCATATTCATCAGGTGACAGTATCAACAGCTCATTACAAAAATTCACATACAATACATGTACATTATTTTACAACACTTTGCCAGATGACATTAAACGATTAAATTCGATAGAAAAGTTAAAATCCCAAGTGAAATCGTTTCTGCTGCATAACTGTTTCTATACAATTAGAGACTATACTGAGCATCACAAGGAAAGTAACATTAATTTTAACAGTGATACTTAATGCACTATTTATCATTTGGACTGTATAAATGTGTATAAAGAATCTGTAACAAGTATTGTATTGCAGCCTCCGGGTCAATGACCAACATCTCGATCAAGTTTTTCGTCCAGTTTCCCTGATCCATTGAGCAAATGCTGAGATGGCCTCTTGTGTTGCGTCTGGACATAAATGTAACTTCATTATCAGTGCACGTCTTCTAGAATTCAGTGGGAAATATAGTTACTCAAATTATCCTTGAAAATAGATTTTATTACATGGGAGCTTTTTTTAAATTCATAATTCATGTAGTTTATAACTTAGTGTAGGGATCACAAAATTTTAAAAATGTGCACAGAATTAATTTCTCTCCATAGAACGTAATACGTAGTTTTAATTGTTTTTGACGTAAAATAAATAAATAAATAGATGACCCAAACATTTCCTATATCAAAAGGGCTACGGAAAGGATGCTGTTTGTCATCTACCCTCTTTAAAATATATGCTAATACTGTGTTACAGGTATGGAAAAGAAAATGTGCAGGAATGGGAATACAATTTGATGATAACACAAAGCTAAACCCTAAAATTCGCTGATGATCAGGTGCTGATGGCGCAAGAACAGGAAGATATTGAATATACGACTAGGAAGATAAAAGAACATTATGAGAAATTGGGACTAAGCCTTAACCTAGAAAAAACAGTAAACTGGACACAAGGCAATAACAATGACGAATTGACTATGGAAACCGGAGAAATAATAACAGCAGAGGACAGTACAGCAAGTACTTGGGAACGACAATAGGGAAACAAGATTTTTATGGAAAAATGTGAAATCGGACTCATTAAAAGAAGAAACATTTCAGGAGCCCCTAAATCCCGAAATCTGGGATCTAAATGTAAGTAAGAAAACGAAAATTACAATATATAAATGTATGACTGAAAGTGTTACATTGTATAGATCAGAAATATGGCAACTTCCAGAAGAATCAGGCGCTGGAAGACCGAAGTAACGGTTAAGAAACCGGCAAGAAGAAAAATAAGTTTTCCGAAAGAAAATATGATAACGGTATAAAATATGTAGTTTATTCATCAATTTTAGTTGGAATCGATCAACGCTTGATATGTCGCTGTGCGAAAACTCACACTCTTTTTGGAAATTTTAGAAATGAATTTCTCACTACTGATCTCCAGCTAACTCTGGGTACGTGTGCAAGATCACTGTATGATGGAGTCGATTTCGCAGCATTGTCGAACGCAAGAGACCGGTAGCGGTAGCTCAGTGCATCAACTGATGTCCTTGCAGCGCCTTTGACCGGGAGGTCATAGGTTCGAGTCCTGACGGCCGCAGGATTTTTCGACACTAGCTTTTCAACTAGGTCGAATTCAGTCGCTGTCTGGAGGAGAATTCTTGCAGCCGGCTGCTCTGATCGGTAGTTTTCCGTGGTTTCTCCGATCAACACCAGGCAAATGCCGGAGCAGTACCCTAGCAGACGGGCTACAGACCGGGCGCGATCTTTCCTTCCTCTTCCTTGTCCTATCCTCTCCTCTTACACACACACACGCACACACACACACACACACTGACAGTAACATGCACTACACCACCACATATTCCGGGAGACCGGTCGGGAGCTTAGAACCTGTCCCGGCTGGGGCGGTGCCCCGCTGGTGGGAGAGGCCTGGTTAGGGGAAATCCCCGTCAGCCGACGCTAGTTCGGCGCCGGATCCCGCCATCCAACGGGGGAAGATCACCACCATTTCCCGATGAAAAACATGCCCTACACTTACGAGACTGATGGCCTAAGCTGTTGATGCGCCCGGAATCACTATCCATCCAACCAATCTACGACCTCACCCAAATTCGTCGGATTTATCTCATTTCTTTTGAGAATGCTCAAGGCTATGTAGTGCTTTCTAGTCGATATGCATCGAAATCGAAGCATTGAATTAATCGAAATATTGAATAATGTTTTTGGTGTTTTTGGAAAAAATTGTTTATCACCAGAGAAATATTTTCACCACAGGTTGATGGGGGTAATTAACCCCTTAGTTACGCCACTGGAACTTTTATCGCCCTAGGTGTCAGGTAACATCAGCGCGCGTTCTGACATTCGACCCAACCTCGCAGAAGGCATTCAGCTGCATTCTCCTCGATACTCGGTTGTGCAAGATTTACTGCAGTGGCTAGACGAATGTATTTTCATTGGAAAGTGTCCGTTGGCGTACTTTTTACGTACCAATGTGAGTTTTCATTTTCTTTTAATTATCACAGGATTTTAAAAAATTTAATAATGTAATTAAAATAATTTAATTTGTTTTACATTACTAACAGTACAGAGATAAATAATTTATCGGAAAAGCAGATATGTCAATTATTACACGAGTAATCGTCAAAAGCCGGAAAATGGGATGCTGCAAGTGATTCTGAGGAGGAAGTTGCAATGGCCGAGAGTGAAGATGACACGTGTCCTGAGCTAGATTGTGCTAATGATTATTCAAGCCGCGATTTCGAGTGTTGAGATGATTTGATTGGCAAAGACAAGGTTACAAAGTGGAATAAAACACCGCTTGTCAGAAAATTTACAAGAACTGAAAGTCGTAATGATCAAGAATATCCACAACAAATTTAAGAAATTATTGTCACATTTGCGGAAGATCAAAGGACTGCTGCTCTACTACAATTATTACTACACTTACTACTAACTGGTGCTACACATCTGCAAGTAACGAACGTATTCTTAAAGTCATGAAATGCAAAAATTGTTCTGAAGGCTAATATGCTAAATTTTATATT
Organism: Teleogryllus occipitalis; assembly: GCA_011170035.1. Lineage (NCBI taxonomy): Eukaryota > Metazoa > Arthropoda > Insecta > Orthoptera > Gryllidae > Teleogryllus > Teleogryllus occipitalis. The sequence continues at coordinate 132,613 of BLKR01001541.1, forward strand.
ATTGTTCTTTAATTAAAATTGTAATATGTATACATTTCAAATAAAACTAAATAAATATTACATCCGAATATTATTCAGGCTTTGGCGAGTTCATTTTTCTAAAAAAATGGGCCGGGCGGGAACTTGTGTGACAAAACATAGCGCGAGTAATTAAGGGTTAATGTATCAAATTGGACTTTTTCTCCACTTTTTGTCTGAATTCCAATGGTGTGGGTATTTACCCAACCTGGAATATTTTCACGTTGGTAGCACTACCCGTCGTACCCACCTCTTCCGCTGGCACCTGGCCACATCTTTCCCAACGCTCATTACAAAAAATTCATATACAATACATGTACATTATTTTACAACACTTTGCCAGATGACATTAAACGATTAAATTCAATAGAAAAGTTTAAATCCCAAGTGAAATCGTTTCTGCTGCATAACTGTTTCTATACAATTAGAGACTATACTGAGCATCACAAGAAAAGTAACATTAATTTTAACAATGATGCATAATGCATTAATTACCATTTGGACTGTATAAATGAGTATAAACAACCTGTAACAACTATTGTAACACAGCTTCCGGGTCAATGACCCCCATCTCGATCAGGTTTTTCGTCCAGTTTCCCTGATCCATTGAGTAAATGCTGAGATGGCCCCTTGTTTTGCTTCTGGACATAAATGTAACTTCATTTTCTGTGCACGTCTTCTAGAATTCAGTGGGAAATATTATTATTCAAATTATCGTTTCCATGTTGTCGCGGCAGGAAGTAATAAGAGCCAAAATTTATTGCTTATTTATCCTTGAAAATATATTTTATTACATGGGAGTTTTTTTGTTTGTTTTTTTCTCCCTTTCAAAATTGAAAATTTATTGCTTATTTATCCTTGAAAATAGATTTTATTACATGGGAGTTTTTTTGTTTGTTTTTTCTCCCTTTCAAAATTCAAAATTTAAGTAGTATATGACTTAGTGTAGGGATCACAGAATTTTGAAAATGTGCACACAATTCACTTTTCCCCATAGCACGTCATACGCAGTTTTTAACTGTTTTTTTGACGTAAAATTAATAAATAAATAAATAAATAAACGCAGCCAGCTTCACTGCCACCTGACAACTTGCAGACGTACTTGTCCGACTCTCGGACTCTCCGCTCGGCTGTAGGGCTGGTAATACAACTAGCTGACTGAACCCTGGACTTTTTTTATTTCCCCAACTCCTTCAGTTACCCCGAAGAGACGGGAATTTATTCATTAATAGGTGTACAAATACACTGTAGCCGATTTGGCTTCATCAGCCGAGGAAGGGCCAATCTTAAATAAACTAACTATGACAAGCTTAAAACTAATAACATGGTCCCTTTGGGCGATATCTAGTTAATGATTTAGGTACTTGAAGTTAATTATTTCTTGAGAGTTCTTTAAAAAGTTATTTCTTCTTTATTTTCTTTTATTCATTCTCACTCTCATTCATTATTAATCTATATTTACAAAACACATTTATTCACACAGACGTACAACACGACAAGACATGTACCCTTGTTGTTTGGCACGGCGTCGACTTAACTCAAGCGTCCGTGGCGATGTGACGTCTTCATTTCCAGGGGGCCCAGGCCCGGCGAGACGCGATTGCGCGCCACCCGCACGGCTTCCGGTTCCAGTGAGCGGCGATCGCCTCCCGCACACTTGCTGCTCCCCCGCGTCGCAGCTCGGAGAGCTTGTGCGGGGGAAGTGCGCGGAAGGTGAAGGCGACGTGCTTAGGGCCCTTTCTTCTGTGGAAGGCCCTGTGCACGCCGCTGTTCGGCTCTGCGCCGGCCTCGCGGAGAATGCGCGAAGCGTCTGTCTCGAGCGCCGTCGCGGACACCGTCCCGAGCGTCGTCCCGAGCGCCGCCTCGAGCGCCGTCTCGAGATCCGTCCCGAGCGCCGTCTCGAGATCCGTCCCGAGCGCTGTCTCGAGATCCGTCCCGAGCGCCGTCTCGAGATCCGTCCCGAGCGCTGTCTCGAGATCCGTCCCGAGCGCCGTCTCGAGATCCGTCCCGAGCGCCGTCTCGAGATCCGTCCCGAGCGCTGTCTCGAGATCCGTCCCGAGCGCCGTCTCGAGATCCGTCCGAGCGCCGTCTTCGAGATCCGTCCCGAGCGCCGTCTTCGGAGATCCTTCCTGAGCGCCGTCTCGAGATCCGTCTCTGAGCGCCGTCTCGAGATCTCGTCTCGAGCGTCTCGAGCGCCGTCGCGAGCGCCGTCTCGAGATCCGTCCTGAGCGCCGTTCCCGAGATCCGTCCCGAGCGCCGCCTCAGTTGCCGTGAGCGCCGTCTCGAGATCCGTCCGAGCGCCGTCTTCGAGATCTGTCCCGAGCGCGCCGTCTCGAGCGCCGTCTCGAGATCCGTCCTGAGCGCCGTCTCTCGAGCGCCGTCGCGAGCGCCGTCTCGATCCGTCCCAGCGCCGTCTCGGAGATCCATCCCGAGCGCCGTCTCGAGATCCGTTCCGAGCGCCGTCCGAGATCCGTCCCGAGCGCCGTCTCGAGCGCCGTCGCGAGCGCCGTCTTCGAGATCCGTCCTGAGCGCCGTCTCGAGATCCATCCCGAGCGCCGTCTGAGATTCATCCCGAGCGCCGTCTGAGATCCGTCTCGAGCGCCGTCTGAGATCCGTCCCGAGCGCCGTCTCGAGATCCATCCCGAGCGCCGTCTCGAGATCCATCCCGAGCGCCGTCTCGAGATCCGTCTCGAGCGCCATCTCGAGATCCGTCCTGAGCGCCGTCTCGAGCGCCGTCGCGAGCGCCGTCTGAAAGATCCGTCCCGAGCGCCGTCTCGAGATCCATCCCGAGCGCCGTCTCGAGATCCATCCCGTGCGCGCCGTGACGAGATCCGTCCCGAGCGCCGTCTCGAGATCCGTCCCGAGCGCCATCTCGAGATCCGTCCCGAGCGCCGTCTCCCTCCGCTTCTGCCGCTCCGCCGGAACACCTAGAATTCTGCACACGTGTCCCCTTGCCTGCACCAGAGGGCCCATTAAATAGTGGGCGCTGCCCTTGGCCGAGACTCCTTCCCGCAGCTCGGCATTGCTGGAGCGAATCCAGCACATGCTGCTACTCCAGCTGCCTTCCAAGAGCGTGCTGCTCACGGCAGATTCAAATTATTCCCGCACTCAACTGCTGGTTGGTTCATCATTAAAAGAAAAGGATAAACACATTGTTCTTGTTGTCATTTTTCCTGTATTACCAACATTACTGTAATCAAATATGGAGTGTTTCAAAACCACCTACAAACAAAATTACTTACTCTTTTAAAGCTAACTATAAGTACATATTTTGAATTCAAAAAAAATCGATATTTTATTTTCGAAGATGAAATAATAAACTTGCAGACAATGGCGAAACTATTTTTAGTTTGAATTTTTAGATAAAGAATAAAGAGTGTGTTAGAGTGAACCACATATGTTTGCCCGATGTTCATTATAACCCAACGATAGTCTAATAGAAATGATTCTAAACCTTATTTTCACAGTTTTCATTTTGAACATATTTTTCCCTATACTAGAAATTAGTTCGTAAACTTTGTGCCACATGCTCTTCAGATCTCACAAAAAGAGAGAAAACTTTATGAATATATATTTACTCTGATTACTCAAATTGACGTTCTTTAAACGCAAAGAACCCTAACGTCTTAAGAGTGTTGATTGTGCCTTCAATAACTTTTTCTTTTACCTTCCAAATCGATGTATCATTAACCACATTTTTCCGAAATGCACCACACACCCTTCGTAAGTATGGAACGCAGTTTTGACGGTAATGATGTAACTTAGCATCAGAAATAGGTATTTCATATCTATTGCATTGTTTTAAGCAGGTAAAACTGTAGTGTTGATTCAAACCTAATGATTTTTCAGTATTAAAAAAGCTTTTAACATAGAAAAACGGTAATGTAAAATTCATAGTGCGATACGCATGTTGAAGTATATGCATGTACCTAGGTATGTCCTCAAACCAACCAAGTTTCTCAGGGTAGTCGTCAAAGAAATACACATTGCGTGCACTGTAAACGTCTGGTGCCTCTTTCTTTTCTGCGAAAGCTTTGGCCTCTACAATATCTATCAATTCCTTCCACGAACTAACGTTATTCGGAACAATAACTTCATCAATGTCGAGAAGAATTACATAACGATAAGCATACATATTCTTATAGAAACAATCATTTAATGGAACTAATTCGCACTGTCTTTTTTTAAAGACACTATCAGTCAAATATTTATGTTGGAGTGGCGGTAGATTTGGTTGTTCTGCAGGAAGAGTGAGAGGTGTAACTTCCACGCGACCCAAATCTTTGTAATATTGCAAAACTTTGGAAATGTTAGGGTGGATTTGAAGTTCATAGAAAAATATCTTGTCTGCACCCAATGCACCAATTACTTCAATCCATTCTATTATTCGAACAGATAGATCGATTTGAGACAAGTCTAGACCCTTGACACACACAGCAAAATCTTTTTTCACACCAACATTGTTGTAAATTACTCTCAAGAGGTTGGAAGCCATGTCGCATTGGTTTTCAACCAACGACACAGATGCAGGCACTTCATTTTCATATTCCGAAGGAATTTTACAAGCAATCAAATAAGAATGATAAATTCCCTGTCCATGAGTTCCCCACTTGTCCATCCAGAGATAGTTATATTCCACAACTTCCCCGAAAACTGTTTCGTTCGAACTTTGAAACCACAGTTGACAGAATGTCTTCACTGTTGGTGCTATTCTATTAATCATTGCTAATATCCTAACAGCAGGTTTAATTTCACTTAATTCTCTGACTTCATAATACGCCCCATACAACTGGAATGTTCCATTTGTAGTCTGGAGGACCTGCCAATAACGGTTATTAAATTTCAAATCAACGATGTAAGGAAACTTGGCACAACTTTGGTTCTTGTAATACATTGGCCAATCTTGGCGATCATTCCAGAAAGCAATTGGAAAGTTTGGATTCTCACGTTGAAGTTTTTCTACGTCAGTGTGCGGTGAGCGATCAACATTTGGTTCCAGATGAAAAAACATCTTCAAGTCTTCATCTGATGTTTTGCCTTCTCTCGGTGGAAGTTCTTCCTCAAAGTGGTTGTGGTTGTAGTTCTGTTGTTTGTAAACTATAGGGTGATGGAATAAGAATCCTGCGCAGGTGACGGCCCATATGAGTAGCATCAGGAACCAGCGTCTCTTCATCCGGATGGCAGGTACCGCCATTACTCTGAAACACCAAGAGTGAGTGAGTAACCCCGTGTGATTTATAAATCCACACTGCTTCTTTTCATCAGGGGGACAAGTCCCCGGTGTGGGCACCTTTGCGTCTTTGGGCTTTTATCCACACCCCCCGCCGACGCGTTAACGCCGACAGGCTGATGGCCGGATCCAGCCAGAACCCAGTTTCCCTTCGCGGCAACCTCCCCATACAATGCCTGAGTAAGGGCCCCCCAGCCAGCTCAAAGCACCTAACTTTCCAGGCTAGTACTGTGTCAACACAATGCGCTACTCACATGCACCGGGAGCAAGTTTCCTCCTCTTTGCCAAGAGTGTCGGGCCACTGCCACGACGAAGCCGAGAGCCTATTAGGGGGCCATCTGAACTAAGGTCCAGGCGGCTCGGAGCCCCCATCGCGTCTCCCCAATGCATACCGCCAGCTCACGACGTGGGTAACGCCGGTACCGGAGCAACATGACGGGGGGTTACTAGTTTCCCGCCGGACTTTAAAGTGGGATCCAGAGTGCTCCGGAAAGCATCCTTCGCCCGATCCTGTTCGAAGGCGGACGCGCCATAGGCGTAATTGGTGGGTGGTCGGTTGCCCGGCCACCAGGGGCGTAGCATCGCCTGCTCAATGCTGGCACCTCCTAGCTAACGACGTGAGCGGCGCCGCGAGACTCAGGGTCCGTGTGGTCGACTACGACACTCCACCAGACACCGCGACTACCTTCGCCATCGCGATCCCCCCACCCCCCTGTGGGGTAAACACCAAGAGGAAGATGTAGGAAAATTGTTTGGGTGTAAAACACTCCGGTCTGGTATTTCTCAGGGATATCACGAAATCACTAGCACCCCTCAAGCCATTTCCGGACGAATCTGCAATTTTCATGCAAATTTAAGATGTCCATATCGTCAGGTGGGTTCGTATTGTATGTAAGCACGCTTTTATGTCATCATTATTTTGTTGCATATAAAATTATTTTGTAGATTCCTAATGCATATAAAATTCTGATGCAGAAATATAAATTCATCCCTTACACTCTTTTAAATGGATTCGAGTGTTTCAAACACATACTGCGCATGAATTTTGAGATAATTTCTCACAGTTGTACAGCTTTCAACTAGAACAATTTGAATTGAATTTAAATTTTACTAAAAAGTAATTGTGTCAATGAAAAGTCAGTGCATTATATATTGTTTAAAAAGTTGAGTTTTGTTGAGTGTGCCTTGTCTTAGTATGATTATATAATATTTTGTTTTGTATTATTGCTGAAAATGCTAGATTTATAGTGCATACGTGTGTTTAATTATATGCTAATTAAAATACATTAATTAAGACCCGTAAGTGCATAGTTTCTTCGCATGTCACTGTATATTTTGTCAACATATTTACCTATTATTCTGATGAAACATTTTGAAAATAAAAGAAGGATATATTAAATTTAAGAAACCTACTAGATTCCCTTTATCTGCGTCACTTATTTTCTTTTGAGTATATCAGTAGAAGACGGAGAATTGAGGATCAAGAATTTTTTTAAAAAAAACTGTTCTTTAATGTTGGTTCTTCAATTAATATATTGTAAAATGTTTTGAGTATCCGAGTAGAGTCTACGTTATTTTTGGTGAAATTTTGTCTTTTGAAAAACACGACAACATTTTTCCTAAATAAACATTCAAACTCAAAATTCTTTCCAAAATTCCAAAATGTCTGAATGTTCGTCTAAAAATGTGGCACATATCCCATTTTCCTTTTTAAGTCTGAATTCCGCAAAATTGCAAACTTTCAAAAATATTTTGACACCCTTCTACAACTACATTAAATAAACATATTTTTTTTCTTAAGGCAATGCATTTCTCAATAGTAGATCTATCAATTGCTACACAACAATATGCAAATATGTAAAATGTACTTAAATATTACGTATAATGTTTATGTCTGTTTGTTCCTCGCCAAACATCTTCAGCTTCATTATCGGGAATATCTGATTGAGATGAAACAAATTAATCCTAGAATGTATGATAATCTGGTGGAATTGAAATCAGAAGTGTCAGTTAATCACTACGCTACTAATGAAAAGGATGGAACATTGCACATCATCTTTGTCAACGTATATTTATTATATCTCGAACATGTTTACAGGCGCGCGCGCCACTGTCTGTGTTAACAGCCGCAGCGACAGAGATGGAGATATAACGATACTCAATTCAAATTAAAAATGGGACTTTGCCAAACTGTCGCGAAAAAAGCGCGGTTTATTTCGTCTCAAAGCTAGTATCTTCCAAATGAATATTTTAACTTATTTGGACATGTCTGCACATGCCTGGATATTAGAAGAAATAAAGGTTTACTTTTCTCTGTAGAATGATCAAAAATTTGGATGAAGTTATTTCGATGAACAGAGAATTTGTATTGTAACATTTATATAAACTGTTTAATTTAACTTAAAATGTTTCTCAGAATATAAACCAAATAAAAATATTTTTATGTAATAAGCAACTACCAACATAATGAAGAAAATTATAAAGTTAATGTTTTGGTAATTTATTTCATACCTAGCAACTTGCATAAAGTCTACTTAAAAAGATGAATGAAGAAGGATACAAAATGTTTAAATTCAAAGGAAAAGAATTAAAACTTAGAGGCGAAAAAAATTTTTTTTGTTACATTCTTGTACCAGAACGGTAAAACCTTAAAAAATCTTAACATAAAAACTAGAGGTGCTGCAGAATGGCACAGACTTTCTCGTAGCAATTTTTTCTAGTTTCCTTGGCGTGGGCTGACTTTAAGGACTTCCTCCATTCTCTGGCCAGCTGCCAACTATCGTCACCGAAAGTACATTTTTTGACGTTTTCTTAACTTCTTGGTAACTTACTAGTAGAACCGAAATATTACTTAAAGAATATTAAAGAAGAGTAAAATCTCGTCCAAAATAGATATTTTCAATTAAAATTTTGGAGTCGTTTTTAAGCAAATGGCGATTAAATATTACTGCATATGCGAAATTTGAAGCTTCTTTTCAGAGGAATCTATTGAGTTTTCGAAAATTTTCTTTTGGAATCCTTTCAAGCACTTCTCCTCACAAATGTAATAATATATACAAATCGATGGAAATGTGCATATTAACGGCGTGAGAGATATTTAAAAAAAATACATTTGGGTAATTTTTGAAAAAAAAAAGAATACACGAAATTTAACTTCACGCCATATTAAACAGTGCAATTAGCACTATTACAATGGAGAAATTCGATGAAAAAAATTGGAACAATTTTTGAGAAAATGGCGTTTGAGCGTTTCTGAAAATTCGGAATTTCGAGCTCATGTTTACAGAACACTGTTAAGGTTTTTTGATCCTTTATTTGACATTATTTAAAGGACATGTAATCATAAATCTAATAATGTAAAGGAATTGCTTCTATTGTAAATATTACCGACGTGAGAGACAAGTTAAAAAAAATTAAAGTTTTGTAATTTTTGAAAAGACAACAACAAAAGAACCGAGCAATATGACTTTTATGTCATCGGATAGAGTTGATTGGGCACTAACACTACCAAAAATTTAAAGAAAAAATATGGAGCAATTGTTGAGAAAATAATGTCTTTGTAATATTTTAAAATTGGAAATATTGCACGCTCTATTGCACAAAAACTACTAAAATTTTCAGAAAAGTCTACATGATTTTAATGAAAGAACTATTTATGGGTAACAAATTTAATTTGAAGAAAAAATATGTGTCTTCAATTTTATAGTTGTAGGAAGACCCCCCAAAAAATCAAACTTTTGCAATTTTCAAAAATTTAGAGTTAACCGTGAACATGGGACCTACGTCACATTTATAAGTGCATTTTAATCTATTCTTGCAAGAAATTTAAAGAAAAAATTTGGAGCCGTTTAGGAGAAAATTTTGAAAACGTTCGGGGTACTTCATGTAAAGTACCCCCAAATTTCAAAGAATGTTTTTCATTATTTAATATTTCAGTATTGTTTTTAGTAAAGAATGTCAGTTTCAAGCTTCAACTAGAGCCAAATGGACAGGGTTTTTTTTCGAAAAGATCGTACGTGTGGTTTAGGCGCTAGATTTGTTCACTTACGACAAACAGACGAACAGACAGATGGACAGACGGACGGACTGACGTTTTAAAAAAAACTACTTTTTCGGTAACAGAGGACCCCAGAACGTGTATTTCTGTTGAAATCTCGAAATAGATTTTCCGCAGCATTACATAACTTTCTCTATATTTCGTATATTACTCTCGTGTATGCGTATGTATACGAGAAAGTAATAAAATAGTGCAAATCTTGCATAATGTGTCTCTGAAGTTATCAGCTGATTCCGTAAAACCAGTGTCAGTCTCTGATGCCGTAAGACAGGCATGTCAAGGTCGCGGGAAAAATAACATGATTACTATAGCTACTGGAATAGAGAAAGACCTCCTTAGTCTATGGTACTTTCATAGAGTAAATAATCTTTACCTACCTCTTTAGTCTACGGTACTGCGTCCAGAGAATTTGACGCGAGATTTAAGAGTTGTACAAATTGCTACAGAGTGGCGTTACGTCACTGATTATTTGTCCCATGGCAGTCTGTGGGAAAATTTACTTGACAGTTATTGTCACAAATCTAACTATATTAATTCCCATTTTCTCTTTAAAGCAAAAAAATGATTCATTAAAATAAAGAATACATCAGTCTGATTTCAAATTCTCAAATGAGAGTAAAATTAAAATATTTTAATCAAAAGTACTATAAAGGACTGTACTGTAAAGTACTGTAAAGTAAATTTTATAATCCTGTTCACTTATGAATGATATAACATAGTGATATTTCTACTTTCAGGTTAGTAGGCTTAACAGAGAACTATACTTTTCTGTTAAAAGCGCTTTTCGTCCGTAAGCGAGAATTGTTAACTCATAGAGACTTGTTAATTTATTTGAACTTAGTAATTTATTTCACATTCTTTCTAAAGACAATAAATAACTGAATGATTTTATAAATCATTACAAAACGAAAATAAGGAAAGAATTCGGAATTCAAACATGTTCATGATACTTAGCAAAGATGTTCATATAAGGGAGGATTAAGTAAGAAAATAAACATGAAATAATAAGTAGTGAAGAATATAAACATGATACAATTCTCGGTTATTTGATAGAAAAAAATCTGGCAAACATATTTTTGTATGATGTATTTGTATTTACCGCCTCGTGCCGCTCCAGCTTGGGCATGTACACCCCTTCCTGGTTTTTGAGGGAGAAATGAGTGCGGAGTCGGGGAAAGTTGCCCGTGCCCATAGGAGCGTCGGGCTCTCCAAGGGGGCGGGCAAGTAGCTCGTGCGGGCAGGGTTTGACGGGCCTGGGGTAAGTTTTCTGGCAGCGGTCTGAGTGTCCGTGCCCTAGATGATTCACTGCCACTTTCCAGATCGACTTTTATTACGAGGTCATCAACAGCATTTTTAACACTGTAAAATCACAATGCTCAAGATCACAATGCTGAAGTCACCTGTGACCCCACTGTTAAATTATCACGTTCAAATATTTTCAGCCTTGAATGGCGTTGCCAAGTGGTCATTGTATCTTACATTCCAGTCATTCTGTTTCCGCCACGACAGTCGACTTGTGTATCTTTTCTCCTCACGTCATTCTACAACAGGTAATCTATGTATATAAAAGAAAGTCGTGTTAGTTACACTATTTATAACTCAAGAACGGCTGTACCGATTTGGCTGAAAATTGGTGAGCAGGAAGCTTAGAGCCAGGAGACGGACATAGGATACTGTTTATCCCGTTCGACAGCGTTCCTGTGTGAGAACGCACGTTTTTGCACGTTTTCGCGTGATTTCGCATGTTAGCGGTCATTGTTGCCTGTTGTAACCCATTGTTGTAACGCCGCACTGATAACAGAAGGCGATAATGATAGCCGCCTTTCGTTCGCCGTTATATCTACTATATATAGTCGTGTTAGTTACACTATTTATAACTCAAGAACGGCTGTACCGATTTGGCTGAAAATTGGTGAGCAGGAAGCTTAGAGCCAGGAGACGGACATAGGATACTGTTTATCCCGTTCGACAGCGTTCCTGTGTGAGAACGCACGTTTTTGCACGTTTTCGTTTTTCGCGTGATTTCGCATTTAGCGGTCGCGTTGATTGTAACGCATTGTTGTAACGCCGCACTGATAACAGAAGGCGATAATGATAGCCGCCTTTCGTTCGCCGTGTTAGTTACACTATTTATAACTCAAGAACGGCTGTACCGTTGGTGAGCAGGAAGCTTGCCAGGAGACGGACATAGGATACTGTTTATCCCGTTCGACACTGTATGAGAACGACGTTTTCGCGTGAATGTTAGCGGTCATTGTTGCCTGTTAACCCTTGATAACAGAAGGCGATAATGATCGCCTTTCGTTCGTTATCTAGTCGTGTTAGTTCTAACTACGGCTGTACCGGTGAGCAGGAAGCTTAGAGCCAGGAGACGGACATAGGATACTGTTTATCCCGTTCGACAGCGTGTGTAGTTACGCACGTTTTCGCGTGATTTCGCATGTTAGCGGTCATTGTTGCCTGTTCATTGTTGTAACGCCGCACTGATAACAGAAGGCGATAATGATAGCCGCCTTTCGTTCGCCATTATATCTATGTATAGTCGTGTTAGTTACACTATTTATAACTCAAGAACGGCTGTACCGATTTGAGCAGGAAGCTTAGAGCCAGGAGACGGACATAGGATACTGTTTATCCCGTTCGACAGCGTTCCTGTGTGAGAACGCACGTTTTTGCACGTTTTCGCGGGTTTTCGCACCTTTTCGAGGGTTTTCGCACGTTTTCATGCGTTTTCACACGTTTTCACGCGTTTTCCTATGTTTGGGCGAAACAGAGTTCTCTGTTAAGGCGGAACAGAGTTCGCCGGGTCAGCTAGTATAAAATACAACGTAATTGGGGATATATTTCACCCTACCTTGCAATTAACGTCTCAGTTTTTTCTAACTTGTAGGTATGCTTTTGCCGATGGTTTTTATTGATTTTCTGTTAGAATGTCAATGAACCCAACATAAGTTGCCCATTTGTAAGATTAGCCTGGAAGATTGAGGTTTATTTATTCTTTGCTCCTTGCTTTGTGTCAAAGTTTCTTGGCATTTTGAAAGTTAGATTAGGTACATTCATATTTTATAATATATTTTTTTATATTTGTAATTTTGTATTAAGCTCTCAACAGTTTTCTTTCAACACTTTCCTTTCAGAAATTATTTAGTATCCTAACAGGACCAAATATTATATCTCGCAGGTTTATCTGTACGGAATAGTAGATTTGTTTGCAAGTTGATCGATATATAGTTTACATGGTTTGTTCTACAGTTTATGGTATGACAAATGATTAATATATAAACTTTCTTGTCCCTAAAACAGATATTTTATCGTTTATTGTTGAATATTAAATCTGAAAAAAGAAAGAATATTTAAGCGAGAGCGGGTCAGATGTGACCCCGCCTTGTAGGTAGTATTCGTTGAAATGAGTCTTGTAAATCCAGGGTTAAGCAAAGCATCCCTATCCTATTCGTTGAAATGAGTCTTGTAAATCCAGGGTTAAGCAAAGCATCCCTATCCTATTCGTTGAAATGAGTCTTGTAAATCCAGGGTTAAGCAAAGCATACCTATCCTATTCAGGAAGTAATAAGAGCCAAAATTTATTGCTTATTTATCCTTGAAAATAGATTTTATTACATGGGAGTTTTTTTGTTTGTTTTTTTGTTGTTTTTTTCCCCTTTCAAAATTAAAAATTTATTGCTTATTTATCCTTGAAAATATATTTTATTACATGGGAGTTTTTTTGTTTTTTTTTCTCCCTTTCAAAATTCAAAATTTAAGTAGTATATGACTTAGTGTAGGAATCACAGAATTTTGAAAATGTGCACACAATTCACTTTTCCCCATAGCATGTCATACGCAGTTAACTGTTTTTTTGACGTAAAATAAATAAATAAATAAATCCTAGTATTCGTTTGCTATTTTATTGATGTGAAGGACTCTGACTGCCTCTTCCCAATATACTATTGTTATTGTATCAATTGCTTCTGATATCATTATTTTTAAAGTAGAAATTGACACTTAATATATGTTTCGTTATCTCACCTCCATTTTCACTATCACAAAATTCAATTACATTTTATGCGAGGCGTCTTGCCTGCCCATGAAGTGTCACACCTCGACGAGAATTCATATTTCCCAAGCTACACCGATAAAAACTCACTTCACGTCCCTCGCCACTTTCGTTAGTGAAACTAAGACTATACACCCGTGTTTACACTGTGAGTTCCACGACGACATGAAACATTCCGACATGAGAAATTCACAACAGGTGCGACGACGAAATTCTCGCGTCTGTTCACATTCTTGTCCCCTATTCTCCCTTTACATGTATACATACACGTATATACATTCACAAACATACGTACACATACATACACATATGCACATACTTGCACTCACATACACACAAATATGTACACAAATACATACAAACATACTGAAACATGCCCACAAACTGCTCACAATTATTGGGCGTTTCGTCGTAACCCGTTTCCGAATTTATGTTAACATGAGCGCCAGGAAAAAGGTTACGATAATATTTTTAGCTATTATTGCTTCAGAGAAAACTAAATATTGTCCCGCTAGCTGGGTTGATGTATTGCGTCTGAAATAATCGCTATTACCTATTGATAGCCGATTACCCGATCTCCCATCCATAGAGAGTGGCGAGGAATCTGAAAACAAATATTTTATCTAGCTACTTATTAGCTCGAACTGGCCAATGAAAATTTTTTTTTCTTTCAAAAAGAAACTTAGGATTTATTGCTTATTGAAATAGAAATACTGTCTTTTGGTCATGACCTTGTTCGAACCTTTATACTGCATTATACTTCGCGCGCTTTTGATCGACGTCGCCACGAAGAACCATCTTCTCTTCTCCCCGGTGATGCGAATTCCAGAGTCGAAGTACCGCGTTCTTCTCTCCTGTTCTTCCACGCGAACGTTGCCGAGCCACTCCTTCAAATATCCGATCCGCACTCCTTCAAATATTCGTTATTCTAGTTTGATTGACTTGCAAAAATAATACCCAGTTCTTTACGATTATACAGCGGAAATGTCTTAAAGTTCCACATATTAATTACTTGTCCAGAATATTTCCGAGTCCCATCATATACGACTTCTCACAAGCTCTAATTTCCGCGTGTTGTAAAAATAATTAAAGTCTAAACTGTTTCGTGAACGTCCGAAATTCCCTCAGTTCAATAATTAGTAGAACTCCCTCGCGAAAAATAACAAGTTATACTTGTAACACACTGTAAATCCAACGTTCCTCAATCTCATGAAAAATGACAAGTTCCAAACACAAATTATCTATCCGCGAGCGACCCGCAGAGCGTCACGACATATGACAGAATGTGAATTTTTTCATTACTGCTCAGCCCTCCAGACCTCGGCTTCCCTCTTCTACAGTTTTTTCTCAAAAAATCAGATATACTTCCGCAGTAGTAGACTATCGTTGCTCTCTCCAACCAATCCCCGAATCGTTTTCAAATCTGACAAGCCACGCCGTCACTTTCAATGCCAGATGAATATTTATTTATCTTGACAACGACATGGGCACCGTTGCTCAGACGCCATATTCCTATTTAATAACCCTAGCATTTCCACCCATTTACGACAAATAACTTTTAATAAAAATGACACACATATTGATATGTCACAATACACACATAGACACACACATATACACATTCACACACACACACACACACACACACACACACACACACACACACACACACACATATATATATATATATATATATATATATATATATATATATATATATATATATGACGAGGTATATTGGGACTAATTACGATAACTAGGGGGCCATTTTTAATGAAATATCATTTTTTTCTTTCACTTTAGAACAGTGCCGTTTAGTTTAGAAATTCATTCTATCTTATGACAAAAGAAAATGCTCATTTTTATACATCATTATTTTGCATGTTTTGGCGATTTCGACCCATGTCATTTTTTATCTTTTCCCGTAATTTTTAATGCATTTTTGCTGATTTCATCGATTTTAATGTCATTTTTAATATTTACGAGATGAGAATGTTCTTCACAAAATTTACTCAGTAGCCTATTCGATTTGTTCGATGAAAAATTGTTTTGACAGCCGTTGTGAGTTTGTAATTCTTGTGACGTATATCAGTGCCATTGCCGGTTCAGCCGATTTTGGGATAATTAAAGACAGAGATTTCCAGGTAAAAAACACTCCAAACCAAAAGTTTGAAACCTGAGTTCACCAATCAAAGCAAGAAACCTCGATTACATCCGTAACGTATCCAACAGCTTGAATTGTTCATCCGAACTGGTTTTGATAATATTTTTTACATCATTTTTCTTTGGTTTTAGGGCATTTTAAGAGCGTTTTATTGATCATTTTTTGCGATGTTTTAGGTCATCAAAATCCGCTCTCTAACCGTAACACTTAACGCTGTCGGAAACATTAAATAATCAAGCAATGAACAAAAGAAAGATACAGGCCTTGACAAGGCAGTAAATACATGTTTTACTTACTTGAATGTTTAGTGTAGAGGAAGTTATGGACCCTCTTGCTTGACAAGTGCTCTTCGTATGGACCCTCTTTTTCTAGTTGTCAGCGCTTTTATGAGTG
Source organism: Teleogryllus occipitalis (assembly GCA_011170035.1). Lineage (NCBI taxonomy): Eukaryota > Metazoa > Arthropoda > Insecta > Orthoptera > Gryllidae > Teleogryllus > Teleogryllus occipitalis. Next base: position 148,529 of record BLKR01001541.1, read on the forward strand.
ATCTCATGCCGACTCCATTTATCTGTCAACGCTAAGATAGGCGCTCTATCGATGTTTGAGAATGAATGTTATAAATCTTGAGGGATCAGATACCATTTTGTCAATAACCGAAGTGAGGAAGTTAATGTAACGTAGTTATCATGCGTCATTTGCCCCATATTTGTACGCAATTTACCATTCATTGGTGACTGATGTGTTTACGAAAACTGTTCTACCCGAAGTTTAAGTAAAAGTTCTCAAGCTCCCAAAAGGCAGAGAACGTCTCAAAATTTCACCGCGAACCATCCGATGTAAAGAGATATAATGTAGCTCCATCCACAAATAGAGCAGTTGAATCAACATCAATCACGTCCAGGAAGGGGAAACAATAAGTTAATAATGTAATGAAAGTTACCATTCAGCCAATGAAGCAGAAAATATAAAACTTCCGCCTATGATCTTTACTATAAATAGGTTTACGAATTAACTTATAACAGATAATTAGTTACATCATTACTATCATTAGTTTCCGAGCAAAGTTGTTTTAAAACAAAAGTATTTGCAATTTTCCTGAAACATATACAGTAAAATCAGGTGCACCTCACCACAAGTGCGTTGTCCCCATTTCCCTTTAACACGTGTCAGACTCTCCAGAGTTACTCGAATCGGAAATTGCATTTTTTGCGGGTGACAGCAGTTTTCTCGCCTTTAAAGATATTAGCATATCGAAAGATGACGTAAAAGGAGAACTGGAAAAGTTTATAAAATGGAGAAGAAATTTAATTGACAAAAGACGGGATCAAAGAATTTCTCCCTTAGGAGACTAAAAATTACACACAACTGCAAATAAATAAAAATGATATCTAAAGGCTAGTAAAAACAGAGTTAATAAATATATAGAAATTGACGTGGACCAAAAGTTAACATGGAAAAATCATTAAAACACTGCAGGAAAAATATCCAAAAAATATCAAAATTCTACTATCTAATAACAAAAAATCCAACGATAACCGCAATTTGGCACCCTCTTTTAGATATAAATTATTTGTCCGTCTTTAACATACTCTTTATATGGAGCAGCGCTCCGAAATAAAACATTCAAGAAATTGTATAAGAACGAAACACGGTACTACAGACTAATAAAGACCTTCGGTTCGAACAGAAAAAAATTAATAAACAACTGCGAATTATATCCTTGCTCATCATTGTTTGTATTACCAACTGCCCCTGCCAAGCAGAATTCCACCAAGTCATACAGCATCAGCAAGCATAAAAATTATTCCAAGATTCCCGAAAGGGAACTTCAAACCTCCTTAATTCATTTCAGCTTATAATGTTGCAGCAATATTAGTTGGTTTTATACAGAAACCATCTGTTGATTTTTATGGTTGCTAATGTATCTGTTAATTTTAAATGTACTTTACATGAAGTAAAAATGTTTAAATACACACAAAAATACAGTTGTTCTTGACGCAATCATGAAGTAGTTATAAGAGCAGTGAGGTTCATCATTAGAAGCAGTGAGGCTCCGTACGTAGAAATGTGTGTCAAGAGTTTTCGTTTCAAGTATCTGCACTTACATAACTTTTTGCTCTTGTTTTTCTCGCAAGAGAAGCAAACCACTAGAAAGGAGTTGTGTACTTACCTTACGTACTATTTCCTCTGTTTCAGTTATTGCTGCTACACACATTCCATGCATAAAAAAGAAATAATAACTTTTGATATTCTCACAGTTTGACGGACGAACGGATTGACGGACGGGCGAATTGACGGACGGTTTGGCGGGCGGATTGACGGACGGGCGGGATGACGGACGGAAGGATTGACGGACGGACGGATTGACTGACGGACGGATTAACGAACGGACATTTTACGATTCGATTCGTCAAACGATTTTTCAGTATCCAAGACCCCCAAAACATGGATTTTGAATATACAACATTTTAGAGGAAGTAATTGACTGTATCCAGGAACAAGATTTATCAACTTTTTTTTACCAGGGTCTGGCAATAAGAGTTTTTCTATATACAATTTGCCGTTTTTCGGCAGTTGATTACAGTATCCTTTCTTCTTTCGAAGTAAGAACGAAAATGTAAAATACTCGAAGGTAGACTTGTTGCATTAAAAGACAGATTGGAGGGGATTATAGAGTAGATGGTTGTAAAAGAGAAGGAGGATAGTGTTGGGAACAATAAGTCAAGGAGTCTGAGATCCGATCGGTGGAAATTTGGATTAGCGTAAGGTTTTGTTCTGAAAGATAAGAGGTAAGTATGACAAGCTTGGCGTGTTCTGTTGCCTTGTCAGAGACGAATACATTAAGAGTGAAGGAAGCGGTGCAGAAAGATGACTGGAACAGGAAAAATGATAATATGATTATAAGATTAAATGGAGCTTTAGAAGGGATAAAGTAACAACAAAAGTTCTTTTGAAATATTGGGTATAAAGATAGAGATAAAGTATGTTTCAATAGAATGTACTGATGGTGAAAATTGCAGCATGCGGAGATACGCGAGATAATGATAAGCACGGGTTAGATAAGATATACGTAATTTCAATAGTCTATGACATGATTTTTGACGAGGAAAGGGACAAATATAGATTCAGAAGTATGCCAAGGAAAGAAAAACTAATAGAGAATAGATTTAGCGATTGCTAAAATAGAGAAGCAGTAGATTAAGTGAGAACAAGTTAAAAAGAAATTACATCCGATGCATGAAAGGGTGGAGAGGATGAGCGTGAGAAGAATTCTCAACTAACGGAAACATTTAAAACTACTTTCAAAAGGAAGAAAATATAGAAATAGTAATGGGGTAATAAACCAAAGAACAGAATATTTTTCTTATTTACGATGGTTAAATTTCTTGATATTACTTATTGGACTGCCTTCTTTGATATTTTTGTAAATCTTGGAAGGTCCTTTGGTTTTTTAGGCAGACAATTTTATTATATCAATTTTTATTGTGTTTTTTTTACATTTTTCTAGAGTCCAAAGTTTCGAAGGTCATTGGCCTTCATCTTCAGAGTCTAATGAAATTAAATGTGAACATAAAAAAAAAGTTTGAATAATGAATATCGTTATTAAATTACTAATGATTATCATTATATATGTATATATATAATGATTATCATTATATATATATATATATATATATATATATATATATATATATATATATATATGTATAAAATAAAAAATAGAAAAATAATAATAAAATAAAAATCACGAGTGTGGTATTATAAGAAGTTTCTACGAGAATGCTCCTTAGAAGCCAGCAATCTCCTTACGATGTTCTCGGGCTGCAGTTGCTGTCCGAGTTGCCGGCAGAGATGAGTCATCTCTTCTGCGAACCGGAGGCAACCAAATAAAACGTGCTTTGCATCCTCCACTACTGGAGAGCAGTGAGGGCACGCTGGGTCTTCAGTCCGGTGGAAGTGGAAGAGATACCCTCAGAAACAGCCGTGTACAGTCAACAGCTGCATGAGATGGAAGTCCTCCACGCCATAACTTCGCCCTTACCGTACTTCTATATTTGAGTCGATGCGTCGGTTCTCCCTTTTTGCGAGCTGTCTCATAGTCTCTGCCACTGAATCATGGACATGCGTATCCTTTGTTCTGTCCTTTCCCGTTCCGATCCTGTCCTGTTCCTTTCCGTTGTCCTGTCCGCGGCGTTGGTAGAGCCTGTGTCGTTCTGCCAATGGGAGCTCGATTGGAGACATGCCTGTTACTACACACACTGCATCATATGAAATCGTGCGGTAAGCGCAAGCCACCCTCAGTGCACTTTTGCTGTACACCGAGACTTTCTTCTTCCTGGTCGACGCCGTATTTATTGCTGCTGTCCATACTGGAGCAGCATGTAGCAGGATCGAAGTGCTGAAATTTGGCCGCAGTTGTCTCCACTCCTGCCTCGGTCCTCCAACATTCAGCGTTAGTCTCGTCAACGCCATCATCGGTTTTGCCACCTTTTTGCTGACGTACTGCAGGTGATTGCTAAATCTTACCATCTCGTCAATCATGATTCCTACGTACTTCAGATACGGACCCGAACGGATGTTTTTGTCTCCCTCTGAAAAGGTGGATTCTCACACCTTCCTACTTGTGACGAGAATTGGCTCAGTTTTGTGGTTCGCTAAATACAAACCGACAGAGGTTAACTATAGGCGGACTAAAGATATAGCTTCACTGGCAATTTCATTCATCTCCTCTATATGTTATACTTTGGCCACTATCTCGGCACCTTCCGGCATTTGTATACTGAGAACGCCGTAGTACATTGTATTCCACAGTAGAGGGCTCAATACGGAGCCCTGTGGAACGCCTCCGGTAACACTGTGTTGACCATCCTCGGTGCGGTACAACGACGTTCTTCCACAGTTAGCTGTCAACAATCTTAATCAGATTCTCTGGCACTCTCATTTGTTGCAGAGCTCTTAGAATGCAGTTCCATCACGCCGATTTCAAGGCGTTCTTAACATCTAAGGTGACAATAGCGCAGTATTTTTTCCTACCCCTTCTCCATCTTTTGCCTTATATTGCCTTCCGGGCTGTCAACTACATGTTGAGCGACATATATTGTCGATCTCGCCTTTACAAATCCGTATTGGTTTTCCGCAAGCCCTCCTTTGCTCTCCATCGCTTGTTCCACACGATTGCATATCAATCTCTTCAGTACTGTTCAGTTGTGTCGATCACGCATATAGGCCGGTAGGACGATTTCAAGGCGTTCTTAACATCTTGATTCTTGATATTGGACCTTTCCCCTTTGGAAGTAGAATCAATCGCTGCTTCTTCCATTATCCGGAAACACGTCCGCTCGTAGGCACGCTTCGCATACATCTCCAAAATGACTGGAGCCTTCGAATGGCTACTTTGAGGGCGATGTTTGGGTTGCCGTCTGGAACTGAAACCTTGTTGTTGCCCATTCTTTCACAAGCGGGTTCGACTTCTTCCTCTGTATCCGAGGGTATTTCGTAATCGTGGTCTCTAGGTCGCCTCTAGCTCCAGGACCTGCTCTTGGACTTCTAGGAAGAGCTTGTGACTATTCTATGAAGAGTGGTTGTGCCGTCAGACACATGCGGGTTCCTCATTTCGCCCTTTGCCCAGTTCTGTAGCCTTTCCCATGGATCATTGTTCACTTCATTACACAGCTCGCCTCAGCTTCGGCGTTTCCTGCTCTTGATGCCTTTTTTTAAGTTGAGCCTGGCATCTCCGTATTGTTGACGTCGGACACCCTCAGATTTTCTTCCTCTTGCTCGTAGGTGCAACTTTCTCGCCTGGAGATATTTCTGCCTCAGCTGTGCAATTCCTTCGTTCCACCAGTACTTTGGACGGCATGCGGGCTTACCCGCTCTTCTAGACATCGCAGCATCGTATACTTTAATATGGTCCATCAGTTGTAGGGCTTTGTTGTTGGGTGTGCCTGTTAGATCAACAGCTTCCGCTACCATGATACTGACTGCATCTGCATCAAATTCGGTCCCTTTCCACCCTTCATTTATCAGCTTCTTGTATCCTCTCACTGAACCAAATTACTGCATTTTACAGAGGATTGCCTGATGGTCACTGTGAGTACAGCGCTCGCTGACCTCCCATTTAATACCTGACCTTACTAAAGAATCACTCACAAACATTAGGTCCACGATCGATCCCACATTTGCTCTGCGAAATGTGTTAGGACGTCCAGTGTTCGCCAAAGTCACATTCAGGTGTGCCAAGGCTTCCAGCACAGCTCTTCCTCGACGGTTTGTCATTGGGCTGCCCCATTCGGTTGACCAGGCATTAAAGTCACTTGCAATTATGACTGGACTGCGTCCCATGGCGTCCCTCCATAGTAAGTTGAGCCTTAATTTCGAGAGCTGAAAGTTGTTACAAAGGGATAAAGAATAGGCTATTGGGAGAGTTAGGATGGAAGGCAACATATGGAGAGAGATAGATTCCAAAAGGAAAGATAAAAATAATTCGAAAGGATCGGGGTGAGAAATAACGAGAGGAGGAAAAGGGAAAACGAAGCAAAATCCTCATAACGGTAAAAACGTTTTATCCTGAACCATATTTAAAACGAGAAATTATTCACTTTTTCGGTTTTAAGGAACAAACAGAGCGTTTTTTGTCAAAAACTCTCCGAGTATTTAACACAGTATTACAATTTCTCTATACTCCATAAGTACGAGTGGTTTGCGAGAAAGTAACTCGTGATACAACAATCGCACATTTTTTTCACATTATTAGTAACTTTCGCAATTTTAGAAAATCTAGTGTTCAAATAAAACTTACTTTACTCTTTAATAATCTCTTCAATCTGAGGAAACGAAATTGAAGCCGTTATGGCGTTATTTATAAATTGCATTTATAAAAGTATCATAAAAAACTACTCTTTTTTTCCCAAAAAAATTGTACATTAACTTATTTAACTATTTTAAGACTTTATTTGGAACATAGGGTGAGAGTATAGACGTTTTTCTGTCAACCAATTTTTCGGTTTGAAGGGCCCATAAAACGTGGATTCTAACTATAGAAAGTGTTAGAGGTAGTAACTTACACTGTATACTGCACAGAAACCAAATATTACCCCCGGATAAGATGATAAAAAGTTCTCCTAAACCAAATGACGTATGAGTAAATTTTCGTTTTGATTCTAACATAAAAATAATATTTTTGAAAGGTTTCCCAGCCCTCGTCCCACCATCCACACCCCTCTGCAGCCAATATGTTTTTTTGTGTTTTAATTTTTTCGTCAAATTAACACTGCAGGAGTTACTGCACCCCCATCTTCAGGTGTTTATTTTTTTAATAAATTCTAAGAAGCAACATAAGATCTATTGTGGGAGTTGTGATGTGGTGTTGTTTACGTTATTATACGAAGAAATAAGGAAGATCATCTCCGTCAACTTAGTAAATTTATTGAAATAGCCGGCTTTCCACGGTTTTGCCGTCATCATCAGTCTCGTTGCTTTCAGCAAAAGTCGGAAGACTGAGTTTACAGACCGACTTTTGCCGAAAGCAGCAAGATTGATGATGACGGAAAGCCGTCGAAAGCCGGCTATTTCAATAAATTTACTAAGTTGACGGAGATGGCCTTTATTTTTTCGTACAAGATATCTCTGTCTACTGGTACTATATAGTGCCTCGTCGATCTCTCATTTGGGGGATACTTACACACTTTAAAATTTACCTGTTCGTTAGGAACAGACATATTGCTATCCCACATTTGCATGTAGAATTATGTTCGAGAATGAAAACTAGTCATTTAACTGCCATGTTATTTGGTGTCCATTAAATGATATTGTTATTTATTCTGAATGGAATGGGAGCGAAATATGGCTTGAATGCGTTTACGAGTGTTTTTGTGGAGGGTTTTGTAGGGTTCCGTTTTGAAGGTCCACTTGTGAAAAGTGATCATGCCGCTCTGTGAAATTATTATCGAGCTTCATTAGGATAACACGAACACTGATAACGGCGGACGCCCGAGACGCTGATAACGGCGGACAGCGACTCACAGCACACGCGCGTCCCCACAATTCGGCACTTCAGAACCCTCTCCAATGCCGGTGTATTATGTCTCTTTTTATTAACATCTAATGAATCGTTTACACTTGTTTGTATGTATCGGCGCAAATACCACGACATGCGATAATACTCGAGGATTTGTTGAGTGACTTGTGTGATCCTACATAGTTTTCATGCTTTTCTTCGCGCCGTTTACATTCGTAATTTGAATCTGGTGCCTTTTATCAGTGTTCTTTTAGGCTTGGAGTTCAGCTCAATGTCACAAATTCAGGATATCGGAAGTTTTCTTCTTTGTTTATATATCTTTAATGTGAGAAACAGTAACAACCTCTGACGTTGAAGAAGTACAAAAGGTAAGTACACAATTCATTTGTACTTGTTTGAGGGTTTGCGAGAGAAGGAAGAGAAAAAACGATGTAAGTGCAGATAGTTGAAACGAGAACTCTTGAAGCACATTTCTACATACGGAGCCGACTCTAATGACGAGCATCGTTACTCTTATAACTACTTCACTTTTGCGACAAGAAGTATTTTTGAGTAAATTTAATCATTTTAACTTCACGTAAAGTACATTTAAAATCAATACATCCGTTTCAAACTTGATTGACCACGTGATCAGACAGTCTACTATGTGAATATTCATGTTCGTGAAAATTCTGTGTAGGGTTTAGCTGTTGGCGTTGTTCTTCGATGGAAATACAAACGGACGGACAGACGTTAAAAAAACGTTTTGTATCAAGGACTACCTAAACGGGTATTTTGACTCAACTACGTATATGAGAAAAAACAAACTTTGTACAGGAGTGAGAAAAATCAACTTTATGCTATCAGGGCCCAACAAAAAATATTTTCTGTGTAAAAATCAACTATTTTTGCTGCAAAATTATAAGTTGAAATGAATTAAGAAGATTTGAAGTTGTCTTTCGGAAATCTTGAAATTATTTTTATGCTTAATGATGCTGTATGACCTTGGTGGAATTCTGTTTGGTAGGGATAGGTGGGTGGTAGAAAGAATAATGAGCAAGAACATTATTCACAGTTGCTTCTTAATTGTATTTTTGTCTTCCAACCAAGGGGCTTTAATATATTGTCCGTTGTACCTTGTGTTGTTTAACTTGAAGTTTTCGAATGTTGGATTTCGGCGCGCTGCCCTGTTTAAGGCTTATGTTAAAGATGGACGAATAATTTGTCTAAATAAGGGTACCACTTTCTCTGGTCATCGTTAATTTTTCGTTTATTAGAAGATAGAATCTTGATATCTTTAAGAAAGCGTTTCTTATGTTTTTTATAAAAAAAATTCCATGTTAATTTTTCGTCCACGTCTAAATATTTTAGAATATCGTTGTCACCTGCCAAAAACTATTACTATTACTATTATTGTTGGACTGTAAGGACAATGTAAAGCTAGGGCACACCAAGAAAATTAGAAAATTTTACTACGAAGAAGTCTGTGCCTTTCTGTAGCCCCACTAGTTTAAACTTTCAGTCAGCTGCGATGCACCTGAGTGTTCACACTTTTGGCGTTCACATTGCAACAATTGGTTCTGCTGCATTAATATGGACGTGGCTACTACACAAATACATGCAGATGTAAGTGCTGGTATTGTGGTTGGAGTTGTAGCATTTCTTTATTCATTGTTGATGAATCTACACATCAACATCTACTAGTTATGTAAGACTGCTTACAACGATGCTCATAGAAACGACTTAAAAATGTATATTCCCGCCTGAGATATGGCACAATGTTCTGGGGAAGCTCATCCTTTAGTGCCCAGACATTTAGATTGCAAAATAAAATTATTCGAATAATGAAAAAATGCCATCCACGTGATCCCTGCTAGTCTCTTTTCATTGAGTTTGGAATCTTACCATTGCCTTGCCTATTTATTTACGAATCTGTAGTATTTGTCAAAACTCACTTGCTTAACGGTGGGAACATATTTTCATGTAATACTGATATTTATAGTTACAACACTCGACGTAAAAATCATGTTCATCAAGTGTCAGTATCAACAGCTCACTACAAGAAATCGCCAAACACAAATAAGTGGTAAGTGGCCTACAATTCAGGGGCAATTGACACGTGTGCAACTTCCTTACATTTGGGTTTCTGTAACCTGGCTGATGACAGCTGATCAGCTGTTACGGTTTCGTCCAATCGGGAGCTTAAATGTCACCACAGTGACGTCCACCGTGAAGACGTTCTAGCTCTCGATTATATGACAGCGTAACAGATGACGAGCTGTCATCGGCCAGGTTAGAAAAACCCACGTATACATGAAATTCCTCTCCACGTTTATTGTACTGTTTGATTAGTGGTTCCGGGTGCGTAAACTACTAAGGTCATTAGTCCCATAAGTGTAGTGCATATTTTTTCTCGGGAAATGGCGATCTTCCTTCGCTGGTTGCTGATATTCCGCACCGTCCGTCTTATCAGTTAGCAGGATTTTCCTCAAACATATATCTCACACTAACGGGGCTCCGCCCGAGCCAGGGCCAGCTCTAAGCTCCCGACCGGTCTCCCGACATGTATGGAAGTGTATTGCATGTAAGTGATTAAGTGATATGAGTCTATGTGTATAAGTGTATATGAGAGTTAGTAGTGAGCATAAGGCGAGAAAGGGAAGAAAAAATCGCCCGCGGTCCGTGGCCCGTTTGTGAGGGTACTGCTCGGGCATTTGCCTGGTGTTGATCGGAGAAACGACGGAAAACTAACGATCAGAGCAATCGGCCGCTAGAATTCTTCTCCAATCAGCGGCTGAATTCGACCTAGTTGACAAATTAGCGTCGAACATCCTGCCACTGTCGGGACTCGAACCTAGATCCCCCCGATCAGAGTAAATGCAGTGGGATTAGTTGTTGTCATGTGCCACCTCCCCTGGTGCAAAATTATTGGAAAAAATTGTAGTGGACCTCGTAATATAAACTCAAAATTTATAACATTTTCCCCTTGCATTTACAGAGAAACGATACGAGAAACGATACAATGCCTATCTCAGCATTGACCGATAAACCCAGTCTGCGCGATAACACTCATACACTCACATTTACAGGCAACAGATCACTGTACTTGTCAAGCAAGAGGTTCATAACCTCCTCTACACTAAGCATTCAAGTAAGTAAAACATGTATTTATTGCCTTGTCAAGGCCTCTATCTCTCTTTTGTTCACCGCTTGATTGTTTCACGTTTCCGAGCGCGTCAACTGTTATGGTAATCAGTCCCTATATATCTTGTCGAATATTAAGGCCCATTCACAATGCAAACATAAGCATAAGCATGGCGTTAACATAAAAGTTAGGACTACGTCTACAAGTGGACTCATTCACAATGCGTTCGCATAAGCATAACACGCAAGACGTTAACTTAAGAGCTTGCAAGCTTCAAGCTTCTGTGCTTATGGTTATGTCAGACAAGGAATGAGCCAATCACAGTTCGTTAACTCAAATCGAGTATCGAAGTCGATAGGCGAACTATTCGTGTCGATTCGTGTGCTGCGTCTCATAGCCAATAGAAACTCTTATTTTGCCTGTGTTTATGTTCGGCATTGTGAATACGCCAACTCTTCGCTTGTGTTAATGTCTATGTCTATGTATTATGCTTATGTTTGTGATTGCATTGTGAATGGGCCTTTAGTCTTCTTAAATCCTATGTTATATCTCGAGAGGTGGCTGTGTTTCTCACCTTCTGACATCCGTCGCCGACATCTGCCTTTGCTTGAGGGTTCTCCCTCCAACATGGAGAAGCTCTATGTCCCCGACTGGTCTCTTGCCATGTTGTGCACACATATGTGTGTGTATGTACAAGGTTCGTACGCATTTATGGGAGTATGTATATGAGTGTGTGTACTTATATGCGAATGCGTATGTATGCGAGAGTGTGTATGTATGTTCACTTGTAGTCCGTGGCAAAATGTGCAGTCTGTAACCCGCTTGTTAGGATACTACTCCGGCATTCTCTTGATGTTGATCACAGAAATCACGGAAAACTACCGATCAGAGCAGCCGACCGCTAGAATTCTCTTCCAGACTGTGGTTGAACTCGACCTAGCTTTTTAGGTAGCTAATTCACTCGTTAACGTTTTCCAATGAAGTGATTGCTTAGTGAGTGAGAAGTGAGAATCTTAGTATTTTCGCAATTTAACGCCGTCCTTCACTGCACGTGAAGTGAGTTACTTATGCGATACTTGAAGTTTGTATCTTGATACATATCACCACGTTGAACGGCGAGACGGTGATTCATCTTATCTTCTCAGTTAAGGGACGTACCTCATTTATGATATTCGATTTAGCTGGGTCTCAGTGCAATGTCAGCTGTGTGATCTTGGATATAATGTTTCGTGAACGGGCAATGGTAAACAGACAATCGGACTAAAGATGCACATCTTGGATTCTCAACAAAAGGGATAATTTTTTTCCCCTAGGGCTTGTATCCAGCCGACAGCCCGTCCCGAAGGGACGCATATTCGACCATACACTAGACAAACACTTGCGGGCTCCTCTGATCTGGGGTCAGCAGAACGCGAGGCCCTCCGCGACAACACACACACAAAGTCAAGGGACAAACAGCCATGCCCAAGGCGGGACTCGAACCCACGACCCTTCGGACCGAAGCGCTGAGTCGGTACTCGCTCTTAGCCACCTCGGCCATCCAGGTCGGCGGGATAATTTATATCCCTTTATAATTTTCTCTTTAGACATAAGGAATAATTTCATATAATATTTACTATTATTACTATTATTATTAAGTGTATTATTATAGATGACATTTATTTTTTTTCTGAAAAAATGGAATTGGATTAATTACACGTAGGTATTATTGCCGAGCCATTCATTAGTCCTACCTCTTCACCCTCACATTTATCATGAAGATGAAGAACATTCCATTATTTTACGTATAAGGAAATGCGTATACTTTATACTGAAATCTTGACTTGATTCCAGATCATATGTCAGTCATTCATCTGGAAAGATGCAATAATTTGAGTAAATGGATAATAACATTTCGATAGTGATATTTACTCAACTATTGAAAAATTAACAAGAATAAGATAAAGGGAATGTGCAAGATCATGCGTGAGTGATAGTGCAAGTGCAAGGTAAGGCCAAGTGGAAATGAAAATGCAAGGTCAAGGGTATGTGCAAGTGTATGTACAAGTGAATGTGCAAGTGTATGTGCAAGTGTATGTGCAAGTGTATGGTCAAGGGCAAGGTCAAGTGCAAACTCAAGGTCAAATGCAAGAGCAAAGTCAAGTGCATGGATAATGTCAAATGCAAGAGCAAGGTCAAGTGCATGGATAATGTCAAGTGCAAGGGCAAGGTCAAGTGTAAGGACAATGTGAAGTGCAAAGGCAAGGTAAAGTGCAAGGGAAGATCAAGTGCAAGTGGAAAGGAAAGGCAAAGTAAAAGTGCTAGGGCCACTGCAAGTACGTGTGTAATATCCCCTGTGAGATGCATGCTTTTGAACGCGAGGCACGTAATATTCCTTCTCATAAGGCAGGCGTGTCAAGATCGAGGGCGAGAAATTTACAAGTTTGCGGGAACTTTTTTTTTTCCTAGGGCTTTTATCCAGCCGACAACCGGTTGCCCTGTACGTCCCGAAGGGACGCATATTCGACCATACACTAGACCAACACTTGCGGGCTCCTCTGATCTGGGGTCAGCAGAACGCGAGGCCCTCCGCGACAACACACACAAAGTCAAGGGACAAACAGCCATGCCCAAGGCGGGACTCGAATCCGCGACCCTTCGGACCGAAGCGCTGAGTCGGTACTCGCTCTTAGCCACCTCGGCCATCCAGGTCGGCGTTTGCGGGAACTACGTTTAGAGAATCTGGCGCGAGGCTTGAAAGTAAACGTTTTATCAATTTCTCCGGGATCGTGGTAGATCACTATATTCCTGACGGTCTGTGACATTCAATTTAAGATGGATTAAAAAATTAAACACGATTAGAAGTATTTATTCTGTATATTCAGTCGTGTCACTTACACTAGCGAGTGAAAATATTCGACATCTGTTGAGTCTTTACCATGGTTTTTACAGCAAACCTCGGGAGACAGCGAAAACAACGTGACCGGCCGCGAAAAAAAAATCCGCCGCGAAAAGAAATTCCGTCGCGAAAAAAATCCGCCGCGAATTTAATCCGCTGCAATTATGCTGCCGCGCAGGTATGAACGTGTCTAAATGTCTCCACGTAACGCGAAATATCCTCTGCGAATAGTTTCTCTAGGGGCGTAGTTTTGCGTAGAGGCCGTTCAATATTATTGGCTTGATTGATCGATTGTTAGTAATTCCGGGTGCGTCAACTACTTTGGTCATTAGTCTTATAAGTGTAGTACATTTCTTTTCTCGGGAGGTGGCGGTGGTCTTCCCCCGCTGTATGGCGAGATCCGGCGCCGACCTACCGTCGGCTAGCGGGTTTTCCCCTAACCAGGACTCTCCCACCAGCGGGGCACCACCCCAGCCGGGACAAGCTCTAAGCTCCCGACCGGTCTCCCGGAATATGTAGTAGAGTAGTGCATGTCAGTATAAGGGGAAGGGATAGGACAAGGAAGAGGTAGGAAAGATCGCGCTCGGTCCGTGGCCCGTTTATTAGGGTACTGCTCCGGCATTCGCCTGGTGTTGATCAGAGAAACCACGGAAAACTATCGATCAGAACAGCCGGCCTCTAAGAATTTTCCTCCAGGTAGCGACTGAATACGCTGACAAACTAGTGTCGAAAATCCTGTCGCCATCGGGACTCGAACCTACGACCTCCCGGTCAGAGGCGCTGCAGTGACATCAGTTGATGTGTTGAGCCACCCTACCTCTCCCGGTAATATTATTGGCAGTTGCAATTATTTCAATAGAATTATTTTTAGAATTGTTTTTACTACCGATTTTCAGTTTCTTAGTTTAGTGCAATGGTAAGTCGTCCTTCAGGTGAAATAGAATAACTCTTGATTGTGAAGTGTCACGTCTTATGCCATGTGCAATTACACTCAAACTTTCATCAAAACAGTCACTAGTCATTCTAAAGTAAATATAACAGCGTTTTTCGTCCTTTCGAAGTTGTGGTATGCAGGTATAATATTCTCCATGTTTTTTCCTTTCTTGGTTAATATCATGGTCTCTATGGATGGACAGTATTTAAATACTTGAAATGCGTTTTTTAAATATATTTTGTATTTGAAAAACTGTAGTTTTAATTTTTTTTGTATATATACTTGCGATTATTTAAATACATAAAGTAGGTGTATTTAAAAAACCAAATACTTAAAATACTTTAAATACCAACGAAGAAGAAGATAGTTCAAAACGAGGATAGTTTCTTTTTGTTTGATTCCGCTAGTGAATGAACCTCATTCAAACAAAATTAAAAGCTCCATTCAGCTGTTGAATTTGGATCCTTTTAATTTTTAAAGGATAAATCTAAATCATTAAAAATGTTGGACAATTATCCGACAATAAAAAAAGCGTTTATTCGCTACAACACTAGTTTATGTTCATCCACGCCAGTTGAATGTTTTCTTTACAGCTTTTATACATTCGCAAACAAGCAGTTTATTGTCTGATGATTTGTTTGAAATATTAGTCGTTTTAAAAGGAAATACCATTTCTATGGTTGGTTTGTTGGTGTTTCCCGGCGAGTCAACAGCTTAGATAATTAGTCCCGCAAGTGTAGTGCGTGTTTTTCCTCTGGAGATGGCGGTGATCTTCCCCCGCTGTATGGCGAGATCCGTCTCCGACCTACCTTCGGCTAGCGGGGTTTCCCTCTAACCAGAACTCTCCCACCAACGGGGCACCGCCCCAGTCGGGACAAGCTCTAAGCTCCCGGCCGGTCTCCCGGAATATGTGGTAGTGTAGTGCATGTTAGTGTAAGTGTGTGTGTAAGGAGAGAGGATAGGACAAGGAATAGGAAGGAAAGATCGCGCGGTCCGTGGCCCGTTTGTTAGGGTACCGCTCCGGCATTCATCTGGTGTTCATCGGAGAAACCACAGAAAACTACCGATCAGAGCAGCCGGCCGCTAGGATTTTTCTCCAGACAGCGACTGACTTCGACCTGGTTGAAAAGCTAGTGTCGAATATCCTGCCGCCGTCGGGACTCGAACCTAGGACCTCTCGGTCAGAGGCGCTGCAGTGACATCAGTTGATGCACAGAGCTGCCGATCCTAGTCGATCCAGTTCTGTGTTAGACATATTTTTGATATAATTTTATATTTGAACATATTTATACATATTGTTACAATACTTTATAATATATATTGTTCAGTCATTTTTATGACTGACAATTAAGTTTCTGTAATTGACAATTACAATATTTTTGCAATAAAAATATACAATATAAAATTATTATATATTTACAGTATTTTGAGTATTTCAAGTATTTTAAATACGTGTGTATTTAGCACATCAAGTCCTAATGTATTTTGTGTATGGATTTAAATACTTATTTATAAAGTATTTTTCGGAAGTATTTAAATAGTTATTTTAAAGTATTTTGTCCACCCTTGATGGTCTAATTTTTTTCGAGTCCTAAAGAGATATTAACAATTTAATGATAAATCGAAGATAAAAGAGGCAAAAACATACTACCGCGTGAGCTCAGAAAATGTAATACGAGTACCTTGGCATTTCCTATATCTTGAACGAATAGTTGCCAGTCTCTCTTCTTTATCGGATGAGGAAAATTGTCACTGAACGCTGATTTTCGTCGCCGCATCTGCTGTAAATGTTTCAGGCTGGTCTGTGGGACCTTTCAAACATATTTAAAGTATTTTGAAATTTCTTAATTGAGGTTTTTACTAAATCGAACGATAAAATGTCCATTTCCTCATCAGTTGACAGAGCTCAATCGCTTGTCTGAAACAGTGGACTGGAAGGAGTCAAACTACACGATATTCTCTGGAATCGTTGGATTTTTAGTTTGAGGAACTGAAGTATTACACACACTTGGCTTTTCTTGCGTGTTATTACTCTTGATTTCAGGATAAGCTGCCAAAAGTAGTCATATATCTATCTATCTAAAGAGTTGTAAACGAGACATTTTATTTTTCGAGTAGGAAATGTTGCGACACGAGGACAATAGCCTGAATGGGACAATTCTACAAGCACAATAAAATAACGCAAAATAAAATTAGCACGTGTTTCATAGACTATATCTGAGGCACTCTTACGGACTTTTATTTTAATTCAAGTTTACAAATTACTTAATTGGGTTCCATGATACATTAAGTTCTGTTGCATCTAAGCAGAAGAGCATACGATTCTATTTGGTTTTCTTTGTTGCATTTGCATTTTAATCTGAACTTACCCTTCAGTTTATTTGTAAGGAATGTCTAAACAATCAAAATAAAAATGAAACGTATAACAGTCTTATATTTATTTTAAGAATTTCAAATGATCCACAATATATTTGTAAAGTATGTTAAAGCGATCAAAATCAAAATTAAATATACAACTCCCTGATGATCTTGCTGATCCTTATCCGATTGTTGGCTGTGACAACTTTGTCTTATCTGACACTTTAATTTCATCATTATCATCGACAGGAAAAAGGAAAAAACTTACCAGGTTTTCTGTTCATAAAGCAGACAAAGGGAGTCATCATCACCTACCTTTTCATAGCTTGGCCTACAAAGTGAGCATCGATCTCGTACTTTGAAACCGCAATATTACAAAGTCATCATCAACAATATGTTGGTCAAAAGTATGTGCTTCATCCATTGATTCTTCTTCATTCATTAGATCACATTCATCATTTCAAATCATCTGACGTAGAGACACACAACTGTCCTAAGGATGTTTCAGATTCTTCTATCATCTTACTCATCCTCTATCACTTCAAAGGTTTGGTAACTTCCAAGCAGCATTTTTGCAATTTTCAGTTTTTCGTTTTTAATTATTTGCTGTGTTGCAGATTGTTTCTCTTCTTTAACTTTTCTAATTTTGAAAAGCCTTAGTTTCTCTTATTATTCATTTATAAAAACGAATATTATAAATCCTTGGTGAGAAATAGGTGGATTATGGAGTGTATAAATAATAATAATAATAATAATAATAATAATAATAATAATAACAGGTAATATCTATTATTATCCAACACTTCATAATTTACCTAACAAAAAATAATGGGGAACTGACAATGAATAGTTTTACTTATGTACCAGAGAGGTCCCGTTGAAAAAACTGAAACAGTTGTAAAATACCACTGCAATTGTACAACGAAAATTTCCTTTTGACCAACAAAAACACTGAATCACTGTAACCACTGAGATCTGTAATCACTAGGGGACGGATTTTAATGAAGTGTCATTTTTTACTTCAAAATGTCTTTGAGTATACACATTATTTTTGTTATGACAAATGGAAATGGCCCAATTTTATATTTATTTTTTTTGCATTTTTTGTCAATTTCGGCTAATAAAGTTTTCATTTTTTGATCATTTTTTAAGTTTTCCCGTCATTTTTAATGCATTTTTTTATCGATTTTATTGATTTAATATCATTGTAATGGTACTTGTTCCAAATAATATTTACGAAATGCAAGAAATGTTTTCCACAGCATTCCTGAGTACCTATACCTGGTAGTCTATTCGATTTCTTCGCTCAGAAGTTGTAGTGTCAGACATTATAAGTATATAATCTAAGATTATTGTGACCCCTGTCAGCGTCATTGGCGATTCAGCCGATTTCGGGATAACTAAAGATAGAGATTTTCTGGTAAAGAACAGTCCAAACCAAATGCTTGAAAGCTGAGTTCACTTGAACGAATAGAAGCATCGATTATATCAGTAACATATCCAACAGCGTAAGTTGTCCAACTGAACTGGTTTTGATAACATATTTTATGTCATTTTTCTTTGTTTTAGGGCATTTTTAAAACATTTTTAAAACATTATTGATCATTTTTAGTGATGTTTTAGGTCATCAAAATCCGCCCTCTAGTAATCACTGAGACTTTCTGTAGGTAGCTGTGAATTCTAGACCCCTCTAGTGTTCACTGCTACCCACAGAAAGTCTTAGGCGTGCATCAGTAGTTTTATGAAATGAGACGAGTGATTCTGTTCTTTTGTTAGTCAAAAGTAGTTGTGTACATTTGCAGTGGTATTATATACCTCTTTTGGAGTTGTTGTGAAACTTCCTGTACTGACCTTGCGAGTAGGAGAGGGGGTGTATCAAGGTGCAGCAGACATTAATGTTCCCAGTTTCTCCTATATTGCGATTTCTCCTATATTCCCAGTTCCTCCTATAATGCATATCTAGTCTGTATAAATTACATCTATATTTCCCGGTTTGCTTAGTCAGTTGCAGTTAGAAGCTCATTTGAACTTTCTGCACTGCGACCTTCGAAAACCTAGCTACGCCAACGATTATATACTGAGTATTATGTAATATTATTTATAGTGATTATATAATTATAGTTAGTAAGTTTGAATATATATTTATATAATTATTACATGGCACGGCTTTTCACGTCTTTCTCGGTCGTGCCGCTAGGTCGCATGATCGCGACTATATCAAGCAGTGCTGCAGATCTAGTGCCATCTAGCGGCACGATCGTGAAAGACGTGAAAAGCCGTGACATATTCCATCGTGAAGACCGGCCCTCTCGCGCCATGTTATAAATAAAAACCGAAATATAATTGTATTATATTCTGTAATGAACGCCATGTTTGGCGGTTTATCCCTAGTATACAGGTGAGTCACGTAAATTTAACACCTCCTGTAATTTTTAAAAAGTTGGAGTTGAATGACGAGTGTAAAATGACGGAGCCAATGATATAAATATTGTCACATATTAGATAAGCATTTTTTGAGTAATATTGATGTTTTTGCGACTCATGTTTGACGTATATTTTAAATGTAACAGACCACCAAGCAAGTTTGTGCAGCGCTCTCCCTGCTAGCACGGGCTCGGAGCGTTTCAATATCCGTTAAATACGAGTCGCAAAAAATCAAGTTCTCAAAAAAATGCTTATCTAACATATGACAATATTTATATCATTGTATTCGTCTTTTTACGCTCGTCATGGAAGACTAAAAAAATATGTATATTTCCATTAAAAAAATAGTTACCTCAATATTTAAAAACGTACAAATGATAAAATGGAAATAAATGCAAGTATTAATTAGCCCATTCCCTCATTTATTTTCCGTGAAAACTGCATTGCAATAACTTAAACCGTTCAAAAAATTCAGGAGGCACTAAAATTATGTGATACCTGTATAATAATTTCTTCCCAAGCTTCACTTTCCCCGCGATTTTAGTTTTCCCTCTGTTTTTTTAAATATAACATTAATAATAATATTTTCTCGAAGGAAGCACAAAATGGCCAGTTCCCAACCAGCAGATCGAGACCCGTTCAATGACGCCTTCTTCGCTCCAAACGGCGCATCGGAGCGAATCTAACAGCGACCGTCGTACGAGTGGACAGACGGACGCACACACAGGTAACCTAACTACTATATAAAGGACATTAACTATATACTTGGGTTTTTCTAACGTGGCGGCTGAGAGTAGTATCTCCAAGATGGAATTCAGCACGACTTTTTGAGCCATTCTCATTCCTGCGGCTAGAGTCGCTTGATCTGCAGCACTGCTTGATGCGGTCACGATCATGCGACATCTCGGAGATACAACCCTCAGCCGCCACGTTGGAAAAACCCAAGTATAAATGAGGGGCTTAGAGCACACGGGGTATAAATGCCCTAAATGAGATATTGAGAAAATCGAGTTCAAAGGTGAGTGACTATAGAAAACGCTGTGGAAGGCATTTCCTCTCTAGGAGAGATCCCTTGTAGCGCTCTTGTTCCTTTCAAGTGCTAAAACGCGACAACTGTTTGAGTTTTGTTGGAATACCGTTTGTTCACGGACTAAAATGGAATTTTCACTTTAAATTCCATTTATGCACTTATGCATTTATGCACTTATACCCCTTGTGCTCTGGACCTCTCAAATGCGGGTTCAAACCCGATCGAAGCCGTGGATTTGAAAGGGTGAAAAAATCCTTCGTACGCCTTCCTTCGGAGGGGAAGTAAAGCCGGCTGTCCCATGTTAGTTTATTTGCTGCATGTAAAAGATCCTCAAGCCTAAATGAAGCCTCTGAGCTAAATTCAAATTGCCTGTTTCGTTGCCCAAGTAATGCCTTCTTTCCCCCCTAGCAGGAGAAAGGAGCGTAACGAAATTGGCGTGGTCAGACGGAAGAGCAGGCCTCATGGCCTGAGTCTCGCCACGTAAACTAAGGCATTCATTCAATTCAATTTAATTCAAATTCAGCTTGGTCAAGTTGAAACTACATTTTTCATGAGCTCCTGAATCTCTTCCTTTATCCTTTAACTACAAAGAGTTGAATGATGAATAAAAGTACTAACAAAGGAGGTTAGCAACATTTGAAAACTTGACCATTTCGCTGCCGAGTTATAGAAAATGTACTGGCATCGGTAAACTAACTAAAATTTCATATTTTAGTATTACGAAACGAAATAGTTAACCATACCCCAACCACAACCACCAAAAGAAGAGCTCGACAAAACATGCGCATATTGAAGCTGCAACACTTTGTCACCGGAAACATTTTTGCAGCTTTCAAGGGATACCGATTTTGACTACCCGCCTGGGGTACTCATTATGTCACTCATGGGAACACATATTAAACTCTACACTAGGCACTGACACACCTGCAGGCTCCTCGGTTTGTGGTCAGCAGACTCATAAGTAGTGAACGAAATTTATTGTAATAAAAAAAGCAAAAGAAGTACATACATATGTACATATTTTTTTATAAAATATGTAAGGAAAAATAGAAAATATGCGAAAAAATTCGTTATAATGTTCAAAATTCCATTCTTCAAGCGTTTTCCGAGCACAGTAGAAGTTTCTCATGAATAGTAATAGTGGCTTAATATTGCCGATCAGATCTTAACATGGATTCAGAGAGGCTGAAAGAAAGTTCTACATTTACGGAGGCCATTATTCGCTAGTTTCATCCGAAATATAGAATACTTTCGTAGTATATACAATGTTTTTACGTGGAGCCGACGCTCAAGTGAATAGTACCGTGTACCCTGTGATCGAAAGAGGGAGGGAAGGAGCAAACTCCCCCCTGCAACGCCAGGAAAGTGAAAAGACAATGATCTGAAAGATATTTGTTTCATAGCGTTACGCATGGAGTCTATGCAACATGAGTAAGCACGTGGTTGAAGTTCCTTTTGCTTCACATACATCTGCTCATCCTTGATCCCAATTACGCGGTTTTGAAGAAGCCAAAGGGAGCGGGGGATAAGTCTGACAAGTAATAACGAACGTCCAGAGTTAATACAAACGCATTGCGTGGTTTTGTAAGTATTTCAGTAAGAAAGTTAGTTTTCAAATAACATATATTTCACATGTGAAATGTTCGTTTTCGACCTATAAATATATTAAAATTTAGCGAAATATGTAGCGATAGATAAAATATGTAAAAACATGTAATGAGACCAAAATTTGTAAACATATGCAAAATAAAAATGGTTCCGATTCATTCAGAATGTCGTGTTAAGTCTAAAAAATATTATGGAATGCTAGTATCTTATCCCTGTAAAAATATGGATTTACATAAAAATCCGTTCCCTACTCATAAGGCCTTCTGACGCAACACATACACGAAACACAAGGGACATACAACCATGCCCACGGCGAGACACAAACCCGCGACCCTCCAGATTGAGGCGATGAGTCGGCTCATACTCCAGCTACCTCGGCCATGCAGACCGGCAACAGTGAAACTGCAGCATAGTTTCTCATGAATAGTAATGGTGGCTTAATATTTTCATTAGAGCTCGGACTTTTACGCAAATACATATCTTTCCCTTTAATCTTGAGCGTTGAATTTTAAGCAGAAATTCAAGACGCGCCCCGTGTTTTCCTTATACCAAATTGCATATCACATAAAAATAAATATTTTTAATTAATTTGCATAAAAATATTTTCGTCGAAACAAATATTATTACACATTTCGTTCAATTTTGTATGAATAAATGTTTGTTTTGATTATTTTGAAATTTAATATTTAGACATTTTGGATATATGGGGAATCAGTGCTCTTTAGATATAAGGTGCCAGTTGGGAAAGCAATGGTTGGTCACATATTGCATGTGTTGTATATTACTGTGGGACTTCCCGGGATTGAGTGGAGTGATTCTGGTTGTTTGTTAGTGATTCAGCGCATATCAACTCCTGAGGTCATTAGTCCCGCACGTGTAGTGCATGCTTTTTCATCAGAAGGTGGCGGTGCTCTTCCCCCGCTGCATAGCGAGATCCGGCGCCGACCTACCATCGGCTAGTGGGGTTTTGCTAATAGGTTTCTCCCACTAGGGGCACTGTCGCAGCCGGGACATGTGTGGTAGTGTAGTACCACACTACATGTGTGGTAGTGTAGTGCCAATTAGTGTGTATATAAGTGGTGATGATAAGATAAGGAAGAGGAAGGAAAGATCGCGTGAGGTGTGTGGCCAGTTTGTTAGTATACTTCTCTGGCATTCGCCTGGTGTTGATCGGAGAAATCACGGAAGACAACCAATCAGAGCAGCCGGCCGCTCTCCTCCAGACAGCGACTGTATTCGACCTATCTGAAAAGCTAGTGTCGAAAATCTTGCCACTGTCGGGACTCGAACCTAGAACTTCCCGGTCTTAAGCACTGCTGTGACGCCAGTAGATGCCCTGAGACACATCTCCCGGTTTTTATTTTATTAACACGTTATGTTTCTGAAGATGGTTTAGAAACATCTAACATTTATGTTCGCGCAGAGAAAATTTAACTTGAGAGGCGTAGTTTTTAATCAATTTTAATTCAGGTATAACAGAATAAACTTAAAAATTATAGATAGATAGATAGAAATTTATTCTACAATTGGGCAAATGATGCCCGGTGGCAGAATGCAAAATTACAATTACAAATAAAATAATATATAAAAAATAAATATAAACAAACAAAATGACTGTCATTTCCTATATATGCAGATGGCATTTACATTCCTATACTAAACATTAAAATGCATACACACTACCATATAAATGAATAAACTTACATATTACACAAATATACATACATACAAACATATACGCGTATAAAATGAGATTACGAAGGTTTCTCATCACACACAAAAAATAACAATTGAAAATATCGGTGTTAAAAATATCTGCTTAAATCGTGTACACAGATCGACATTGATGTTTATAAATAGGGAACGGAATTTATTGCAATAAAAACGCAAAATATGTACATACATATGTATTCATTTACATTACCGCGCGGTCCGTGGCCCATTTGTTAGGTACTGCTCCGGCATTCGCCTGGTGTTGAAAGGAGAAACCACGGTTTTTGATTGATTGATTGATTGATTGATTTGTTCGTGTTTCCGAGCGCGTCAACTGCTTTGGTCATTAGTCCCGTTAGTGTAGTGTTTGTTTTTCTCGGGAGATGGCGGTGACCTTCCCCCGCTGGATGGCGAGATCCGGCGCCGACCTTCCGTCGACTAGTGGGGTTTCCCCCTAACTAGGACTCTCCCACCAACGGGGCTCACAGAACGTCATGGATTTGTTTTCATAATTAATTATAAGCGTACACTATAAATATTGTATCATCAACAGTAACACAAAATAAAACAAAATTAAATACAATCATATTAAGACAAGGCACACTCATGACATAACGTAACCTTTTAACCAGTATATAATGCATTGAAATTTTGAATAATATAATGACGTGTTAATAAAATTTAATTCAATTCCAAATTGTTTTAGTTACAAGCAACAAAATTGTCAGATATTATCACACAGGTAGTGGTGTACCGTTCCGGTCTCCAAGACTTGCAATGCGGGCGGGTCCATGTAAAAGAGGACCTATTTTTAGGGGATATTTTTATTATTTAATGTACTAAACCTACTTGTGTTTTCTGTACACTTTTATAAAGGGGGCCCGGATAATTTTCCGGACGGGCTGCACTCATTTCGTTATTCTACTGCACAGAAGTTTTGGTTGTAAAGGTCTAATTAGAAGATCTAAAGGATCAATCTTCATTTCTGCATCAGAAATTGATATGCATCAGGAATATGCTACAGATTTTATATGCATCAAAATAGTGATGTCATAAAAGAGTAACTACCCAAAAGACGAACCCATCCGACGTCATGGACATCTCAAATTCGCATGAAAATTTGAAATGCGCCAGAATTTGGCAATAAGGGTGCTAGTATTAAATTATTGCACCCCGCCAATTTTTCCGATCATTGTCGACGACGAGACCTGAACGCCGAGGCCACTATGTCCGAGAATATTTCCGGCACTGCCATTTCAAAAACAAATACTCTAAGACCATATGTCTGATACTCTAAGACCATGTATGTCTACTTCACCCTGAGACCATTGAACTCTTCGACTCCATTTGCTTTAAATCAGGAAGTAATTAACTGGCACCCGCATAGCAAACCCATTAAACATCAAGGAGTACAATAATTATTAATGGATAATATCAAGGATAATAATTATTAATGGATACACAATTAAACTGGATACATCGTGGATACATCTGGATACAAGAGTGCTAGTATTAAATTATTGCAGCCCGCCAATTTTTCTACCCCCACCTCTTGGTGTTTCAGAGTAATGGAGATACGTGCCTTCCCCAACATGAGGACCCTCTGGTTCTTGTTGCTACTGATGTGGGCGACCATCTGCGTGGTATTCTTATTCCATCACCCTATCTTTTGCAAACCACATGACTACATCGTCGTCAGCCACGAACACTTTGAGGAAGAGCTTCCACCGACAGAAAACAATGCATCGGGTGAAGACTTGGAGATGTTTTTTCATCTGAAACCAAATGTCGATCGTTCACCGCATCCTTATGACATAGAAAAATTGCAACGAGAGAATCCCAATCTTCCAATAGCTTTCTGGAATGATCGCAAAGTTTGGCCAATGTATTATAAAAACCGAAGTTGTGCCAAGTTTCCTAATATCATTGATTTGAAATTTAATAACCGTTATTGGCAAGTCCTCCAGACTACAAATGGAACATTCCAGTTGTATGGTGCGTATTACGAAGCAAGAGAATTGAGTGAAATTAAACCAGCTGTTAGGATATTAGCATTGATTGATAGACTTGCACCAACAGTAAAGACATTCTGTCAACTCTGGTTTAGAAACTCAAACCAACCGGTTTTCGGGGATGTTGTGGAATATAACTATCTGTGGAAAAACAATTGGGGAACTCATGGACAGGGAATTTACCATTCTTATTTGATTGCTTGTAAAATTCCTTCGGAATATGAAAATGAAGTGCCTGCATCTGTATCCTTGGTTGAAAACCAATGCGACATGGCTTCCAACCTCTTGAGAGTAATTTACAACAAAGTGGATGTGAAAAAAGATTTTGCTGTGTGTGTCAAGGGTCTAGACATGTCTCAAATCGATCTATCTGTACGAATAGTAGAGTGGATTGAAGTAATTGGTGCATTGGGCGCAGACAAGATATTTTTCTATGAACTTCAAGTCCACCCTAACATTTCCAAAGTTTTGCAATATTACAAAGATTTGGGTCGCGTGGAAGTTACACCTCTCACTCTTCCTGCAGAACAACCAAATCTACCGCCACTTCAACATATGTTTTTGTCTAATAGAGTCTACTACAAAAGACAGAGCGAATTAATTCCATTAAATGATTGTTTCTATAAGAATATGTATGCTTATCGTTATGTAATTCTTCTCGACATTGATGAAGTTATTGTTCCGAATAATGTAGGTTCATGGAAGGAATTGATGGATATTGTGGAGGTCAAAGCTTTGGCAAAAAAGAAAGTGGCACCAGACGTTTACAGTGCTCGCAATGTGTATTTCTTTGATGACTACCCTGAGAAACTTGGTTGGTTTGAGGACATACCTAGGTACATGCATATACTTCAACATGCATACCGCACTATGAATTTTACATTGCCGTTTTTCTATGTTAAAAGCTTTTTTAATACTGAAAAATCATTAGGTGTGAATCATCACTACAGTTTTACCTGCTTAACTAAATGCAATAGATATGAAATACCTATTTCTGATGCTAAGTTACATCATTACCGTGGAGACTGTGTTCGACAGTTACGAAGGGTGTGTAGTTCATTTCGGAAAAATGTGGTTAATGATACATCGATTTGGAAGGTAAGAGATAAAGTTATTGAGGGCACAATCAATACTCTAAAGACATTAGGGTTCTTTTCGACGAAAAGAAAGTCGATTTGAGTAATCAGAGAAAATATCTATTTAGGAAGTTCTCCTTTTTGTAAAGTGATCTGAAGATTATATTGCAGGAAGATTAAGATAAATTTATAGTAAAGTGTAAAATGCTTTCATTAAAGAATAACGTGTAACTAATGCATGTAATTATTTGCATTAGTCATCTTGGGTTATAGTGAACATCGGTCTAGTATTTTTGGTTTACTATAACAGACTTTAATTTTTCCTAAAAATGTCGAAATAAAAATAGACTGTGAGCAATTTTGCTAATTCAAGGTTTATAATGAAATATTAACATAACAAATTCAAAATGTAAGTGAATGGGTGAGTGGGAAAACAGTTCTAGTCCAGAAAGTTGTCTGACATAATGCAAGTTATAATTTTTGATTCAATGTGACAAAACACTATTGATATCTCAAAAAATTTTCTCATTTCAGAAATGTTGTAGAAAGCCATACAAATATACCTGAGGAATAATTGCAATAATAACTTTAATAATAATGTGTTATAATTTAAACAAAAACTGTGGGCTTGTATTGTTTTTATCTCAATATTTACCAACGAAAATGTTTGCAAAATAACACTGTAGCACAAAAACGCTGAATTTTGTGTACGAATGTTTTTCATTAAATTGCAAATGGAGAGAAGAAAGAACCAAAGCTGAAGTTAGTGTAAATTAAATATTTATAAAAAGAAATGTGTTGAGACATTTTTTTTGTTTATCGAGTACCCTTCCTCTTACGTTTTTGCTTTGGTCATCGAGAGTCCTCCCTTTTTCATGATCATTGTTGGCAACCCTAAATATGAACCCTTCGCTGCGAGCAGTCTGATATCTCAGACGTCTGAAATCCTGAGTGGAAGAGCTGGACATATCCAGGGCAGATACTATTCCTTCACTTGCCAAAGAGAAGGAGCTGCTTGATTTGAAGTCAAACGATCACAAATTGAACTGTTTCCAGTCTCGAAATGTAATTCCATGCCTTCTGTTCTAATTTTTGTAAAAAAACAACAACAAACGAAAATGACCAATTTAGGACTTAAGTACGGTTTCTCCATCCACCCATTTAAGCTCTTGTAGTTAGCTTTGAAAATATAGGTTATTTTTAAATTTAGGTGAATTTGAAATACTCAATATTTGAAAACACTAATGTTAATAATACAGGAAAAATGACAATAAAAACAATGTGAATATCATGTTTTCTTTTCTTTTAATGATGAACCAAGCTACTCTATTGGATGATTATATCTACGACAGAGATTATTGAAATAAAAAACCGTGCCACAACTTAACATATTACTTAAAAAAATATACGTTGTATTGAGGAGTAATATTGGGGCTAGTGTATAACACTATACACATACTTAATATTTAAAGCTACTAGTGGGGCTACATAAACATTTATTTTTATTACTGATTTCAGTTACGTAATATTATTATATTGAAACTTCTAATCTCCTAATACTTTAGCCATCAAAAACCTTCTAACCCACAAAGCCCGAAAGCTCCTAAAAATACAATTATTATGCTTTTATAAATTCAAAAGGTATAAAGATAATGTATTTATGACGTTAAATTAGGTTTTCGTCCTCTATTTCCACAAAATGTTTAAGAACAAAAACAAAAATATTTTTCCATGTCATGGTTCAAACCCGAACGCTAGAGAACATAAGTTAAGACACCCAAACCTATCTAACGCTGTATGAGAAGCATTCGATTTATAATGCCACAATGAATTTTTAATGATGCCGTGATGTAAACACAACTGAAACATGGTGCCTAATAATACGACAACCAACTAATATGTCGAAATATTGTATTTATTGTAATATATGGCACACCTATAATTATAGGTTTATTTACCAGAAAGGACCCGACAACGCCCAGATTGATCGAGGAATATCTGTTTTTGGAAAATTCTGTGAACCATTTAGACGCTGCTTTTCCCAAACAAACGAACGGATACACATTAAAAAAACATTTTTCGTTATCACGAATCCTCGAAAAATGTATTATCGTCAAAATATCGACATTGGTTGTGTGCATTTTATATTTCCAAACTTGCTACTATATAATTGGAGATAGCTTCTTAGACATTGTTAAAATTAAACATCTCAAGATATAATTATGGAGAAATGCTTATTTTGAAAAGGACATGCAACTGGTGTACCGCACTGCTTCTCCACAGCTACAGGGCCAGAAAGCTTTCGCTCTCTCTCCGACTCTCATTAAAGGGTTCCAATTGATAAACCTTTTTTGAGTACCAGCATTATAAATGACATTTTCTGTTGCATGCAATCGTTCATAAAAGGGCCTTTTACGGTACCAATGATGGCCCATATCGCTCAGATTTTTCGTCCAGCATCCCTGATCCTTTGAGCAAATGCTGAGATGGCCCCTTGTTTTACTTCTAGACATAAATATAACTTAATTATCTGTGCACGTCTTCTATAATTCAGTGGGAAATATAGTTATTCAAATTATGATTCTCCATGTTGTCGCGGCAGGAAGTATTATTCCTTGACGAAGGACATGATGAGGTATAAGAGCTCAAATTTATTGCTGATTTACCCTTGGAAAAAGATTTTATTACATCGGAGTGAATACTTTTGTTACCAACCCTATCAAAAAACGCTCATTATTTTCGGTATTCAAAATTCAAGTAGTATATGACTTAGGGTAGGGATCACAGAATTTTGAAAACATGCACAGAATTCACTTCTCTCCAAAGTACGTCTCACAGTTTTTGTTTCTGAAGTAAAATAAATAAAAAAATGAATGTATTAGATTTAACGCCACGAACCATTGCGTCATTGCACATTCAGACAATTGCAACGAGAAAATCTTTGGGAGGTAGAGGTAAACGGAACAGCCGGCCTCCGTTTTCTCTCGCAGATGCCAAATACCCGAGACGCCTCAAAAAAGTTGTTTTGCAAAATTAAGTTTGACTTTCTTATAAATTTATAATGTTGTTATACAAAAAATATCATATGCAACTCTATTGTAATGTTGCTTTATTGCATTCGTAGAAATTTGAAAACTCTCTCTTAACGTCGCTCGTTTTCAAATCATGTACTCGCACAGTAAAGCTTAACATTATATACTAGTTGCATAAACTACTATTAAAAGTATTCTGTTGTAAAACATAAAAAAATTGCACGTCAACGAATATTTCATTCATCTTTACTTTCTCGTCTACGTACGTAGTATACTGGAAATGTATAGGTACTGGTATGTATGAAAGTTATGTAATGCTGCGCGAAAAAACGTCCGATTTTTATCGGAAAAATAAATTATGGTGACAAAAAAGTGCATAAAACCAGATACTAAATTAAGAGAAAAAATCCTCTAACACATGATGTAACTAGAGTCCATGTTTTGTGGGTTCTTGATGCCGAAAAATCAATTGATAGCAAAACGTCCGGCTGTCCATCGTATGTGAACAAATCTAGCGCCTAAACCACACGTATTCTATTTTCCAAATTGAAGAAACCCCTGTCCATTTGGCTGTAGTTGAAGCTTTGAAATGTTGACAAACATTCTTTAAAATTTGGGGGTACTTTACATGAAGCCTCTTGGACATTTTCAAAACTTTCTCAAAAAACTGCTCCAAATATTTTCTTTAAATTTCTTGTAAGAATAGAGTAAAATACATTTATAAAAGTTGCATAGGTCCGATTTTCACGGTTAACTCTGAATTTTCGTAAAATTCCAAAAGTTTGAATTGTTTTCGGCGTCTTCCTACAACTATAAAATTGAAGACACAGTTTTTTCCTTCAAATGAAATTGGTTGCACATAAATAGTTCTTTCATTGAGGTCATGAACACTTTTTTGAAAATTTCTGTAGTTTTTTTGTGTGCAATAGAGCGTGCAATATTTCCAATTTAAAAAATTTCAAAAACATGATTTTCTCTAAAACACCAAATTTTTTCTTTAAACTTTTGGTAGGGTTAGTGCCCAACCAACCTTATCCGATGACATAAACGCCATACGGCTCTATTCTTTTGTTTTTCAAAAATTACAAAAATGTATTTTTTTACTTGTTTCTCACGTCAGTAATATTTATATTATAGGCAATTTCTTTACACTATTAGATTTATAAGTACATGTGCTTTAAATAATGTCGAATAAAGTTTCTGAAAAACTCAACAGTTTTCTGTAAAAATGAACTCAAAATTCCGAATTTTCGGAAACGCTCAAAAGCCATTCCCTCAAAAATGGCTTCAAATTTTTTCTTCAATTTTTTCCTACGGATGGTGTTGATTGCATTGTTTAATATGACGTCAAGTAAATTTTCGTGTACTCTTTTGTTTTTTCAAAAATTACTCAAATGTATTTTTTTTAATATCTCTCACGCCGTTAATAGGAACTTTTAATCGATTTGTTTACCTTAATTCATTAGTGAGTAAAAGTACTTCAAATGACTTCAAATGAAGACTTTCGAAAACTGAATAGATTCCTGTTAAAAAGAGCTTCAAATTTCACATTTATAATAATGTTTAATTGCTATTTTCTTAAAAACGGATTCAAATTTTTCAATGAAAATTTCTATTTAGGACGAGGTTTTACTGTTCTTTGATATTTTTGAAGTCCTATTTCGGTTCTACTATTAAGAAACCGAAAAGTTGAGAAAAGTAAAAACAAAAAAAAACAAAAAAACAACAACAAACAAACAACTTTCGGCGACGATAAATTGCAGCTGACCAGAGAATGGAGCAAGACCTTAAACCCAGTACACACCAAGCAAACAAGAAAAATTGCTACGAGAAAGTCTGTGCCATTCTGTAGCATCTCTAGTTTCTGATTAATATTGTAATTACATATGATATGTGACAATTGTTTTAAAAAACAACAACAAAGAACATATACAGGTGGTCAAATTCTTAGTCTTGAGTTATTGAATGAGACAAAAACGTATTGACGACCATAGATCTTCTCAATAAACTGTGATTACATATTTATAAAGTTTCAAAAACATTCAATTATTCATAATTAACATATCTGTTGTGAGACGTGTCGAAAATCAATTTTTAATCTGTTCATACATTTGCAGAGTCATTTCGTTAGATGCGAAATGAGTTGTTTTATGAGCTAGTTTTTAAGGTCTTCTTTCATGCAATTTCTTTCAACTATGGATCGAAGAGTTTCTAAGAGATAAATGTCAGGGTTATTCTTATTCTTTGGAGCACAGGCCGATCAATGACTTGCAGATAATTTCCAACTTGCTTTCTTATTGTGTTACGGAGCGTAGTCATGAATGAATATGCATGGATATTTCCAAATCAATAATTAACCTGTGGGAAACATTGATTCTTTAGGACCTCTACGAGTATATATTGGGGATACCTCATTGAACGTTTAATAAACATTTCCAGTACCATTAACACACATTCCACTTCAAATCATTTCTTTTGATAGGTGCTTCTAAGGACGTATTACAATCCATTAAATCAAGGAACAAATATTTAGTGTAATAATTTGACCACCTCTGTAGGACTGGCGGGTGTGTAGTTGAAAGGGTAATCACAGCAGAACCGCCACGTAGTTTGTATGTTTAAAGACTTTTTACACCGTACTCTTCTCGTGCAGATTTGACGTATAGAAAACGTGCAAATCAAAATGCACGATTTCTGCATGAAAACGTTGGAGCATGTTAGATTTTTTTCGAACAGAAAACGTACGTAATGTACACAAACGTTTGACTAGCGCCTCTAGCGTGAGAAACTGTCGCTAACAAGGATTTGTTTACAGCGGAACTCATCCATGATCGTTGTTGATCAGAGAAACCGCAGAAAATGACAGTGGAGAACAGCCGGCCGCTCGAATTCTCCAGTCAGCGGCTGAATTCGACACAACTTTCTATACTTGGGTTTTCATAACGTGGCGCGTGAGGGACTTGTCTTGACGATGGAATATGGCACGTCTTTTCGCTTCTTTTTTGGCCGTGCCGCGAGATGTCGCATGATCGCGACCCTATCAAGGAGTGCTGCAGATCAAGCGACATCTAGGGGCACGATCGAGGAACGCGAAATGCTGTCCCATATTCCATCGTGAAGACATACCCCTCATGCGCCTGTTACGAAACCCCAAGTATACCTAGTGTCGAAAATCCTGATACGTGTAGGGATGGCAAAAAAAATAATTGTTTTCTACCAGAACATATTAACATAGATACTTTGCTTTCGATGTTTCCTTCACATCAATATTTTGTTGCAAAACATCCAATTTTTTAAATTTTTTAAGGGGTTTAGGCACGTTGTGGAGTAGTAGCAATCAACTGCAACTTGTTGTTTTGCGTCATCCTTTTTACCACGCTGCAGTCTGTGCAATCTCAGGGAATTTTAGGTGGTTTTACTCCAATGGTGTATGAATGGAAGTGACTAAAGGGTAAAGTAGCGAAACACGATGTTCTTTATTGTTCATATTATTCTTTCCATTCCATAATATTTTTCATTAACATACAACAAACATGTTGGTAAACAAACAATGAAATATATATTTTACGTACTGTAATAAAAAATGAATAGGAAAATAGCATGTTTATTAGTTGATAATAAAAACATCGATGTTTTAAACATCACACGAACGAAACTCGACTTCTAGCACCCCCCGATGAGAGGCACTCAGTTGATACCGTGAGCCACTTTCGCGGTACTCGTATCTGCATTTGGAGGAGATATGTGATAGCTGAGTCAGGGGAAGTGGTCCGTGTATTGATAAATATTTTTTTAAATTTATTACTTCTCGTTCGACAATTATGTCTTTCGAGGATTTTGAGAATACAAAATATTACATAGCTTCTTAGGATATGGCCATCCTTAAGTCACGGTAGGTTTCTGAACTTTATTGAAGTTTTTATTTTTTAGATTATTGTTCTGTGATTAAAGATGGTATACTGGTGGAAAGGTACGAGGGGAAAGCCAAGTTAAGGAGGTCTAAGTTTATCTTTCGGGAATCTTGATATGATTCGCGGACTGCTATTGTTTCTTCCTAGGTTGAATCTTGCAGTGCAGGGAGCATTTGGTAGGTGGTTGAAGAAATTGCTGGCAAGATTTTTTATTGTCTCCTCAAATTCTGGTATGTTTAGTTCCCGTCGGATTTGTCGGTTGGGGATGAACCATGGCGCATTGAGAGTTATTCTCAGATATTTATTTTGGAGAACACTAAGTTTGTTGATGGAGCTTGGTGCAGCACCACCCCATACTGGGCATGCGTAGGACATGGTTGGTAATATAACTGACTTAAAGATTAATAGTCTGCATTCTAACCTTAGGGGTGAACGGCGATTTATAATATGTGATAAATTGGAAATTTTAATTTTTGTTTTGTCAATGACTGCATTGACATGGGGTTTCCAGGTGAGTCTTTTATCGAAGAGTACCCCGAGGTATTTTATAGGGGAGGTTGACCAAGGGATTTTTGTTCCTTGGATTATAATTTCTGGAGGATTTTTGGGGTGGCGGAGAGTAAAGATTTTGCAGATACTCTTATGTGGATTAATTCTAACTCTCCAATTCTGAGCCCATTCTACATAGTTATTCACGCACTCTTGTAGGTGATCCTTTGCTACTAAAATATCGGGGTTTGTAGCGTAAATTGCTACATCATCTGCGTATAATGCTAAATTAGCGTCACCTTCAGATGGAATGTCGTGGCAGTAAATATTAAATAACGTGGGAGAGAGAGCTGATCCTTGAGGAACACCTGCGTTGATTTGGAATGTTCTTGAAGTGACATTGTTTATTCGAACTATAAATTCTCTGTTGGAGATGAAACTTGTTAATATTTTTATTAAATAATCAGGAATACCCAGGTCGTGCAATTTATACTCGAGACCTCTATGCCAAACTTTGTCGTAGGCATGGCTCATGTCTAAGAAAGCTGATGTTGTGTGCTATTTTTGGTGGAAACCGTGAGCTATGTCTTCCGTTAATCTTAATAATTGGTGCGAGGTTGAATGATTTTGTTTAAAACCGAATTGGAAAGGTGGAATTGCATTTGAGATTGTTAGGAAATTATTGAGCCTCTTCAGAATCAGCTTCTCAAATATCTTAGATAGAGTGGGAAGGAGGCTTATGGGTCTGTAATTTTCAGGAATTTTAGGATCTTTCTTTGGTTTAAGCACTGGTAGGACTACAGCCTTCTTCCACTTTGTGGGGAAGTAATTGAGCCGTAAAGCAGCGTTGTAGATCGCTGTTATAGCCGCGATTACTTTTTTGTTTAGCATTTTAATGCTAAGGTTGCTAATTCCATCTATTCCTGGAGATTTTCTGACTTTCATGTGTTTGATTATATTCATGGTCTCTGAAGGTGATATGTACTTAGTCGCAGCGGCAACAGTGGTTCTCTCTTGTTTAAAGAAATCCTCTATTTGGTTGTTGAAGGCAGAGTTTATAATTGGGTGAGGTTTGAAAGTGTTTTCCAGAAGTTGAGCGATAGCGTTCGTCTTTTCTTCGTCTGAGAATGCCGTTGATGTTCCTAATTTTAATGGCGGAATTATGGATTTGGTTCGAGATAACCGTTTTACTGTTGACCACAGATGTCTCGAGTTTGGGTGAATTTCTGATAGGTACGTTTTGTAATTGTCATATCGAAATTGGTCAAGTCGTTGCTTTATTATCCTTGTAAATTTATTTAGTTTCTGTTTAACGTCCCTTCTTCTTGTAATTTGCCAGTATCTTCTCAAGTTATTTTTGGATTTAATTAAGTTCAATATTTTGAACGGGATTGGTTTAGGTTTAGAATTAGGCAGCATTATCGTAGATTGTTTTACCGCAGAAATTATGGATGTTGTTAGATTATCTATCTCCGAATCGATTTCTTGGATGGTGGTGAGTTTTTGAGGGAATTTGTAGTTGATACTCATCAAGTTGGAGAATTTATTCCAGTTGGTAATACCTCTTTGAGTTGAGCCAGAATCTTTGGACATCTGTGATGAGAGTGATATGATCACTGGATTGTGGTCGGAGTCTAGTTCTGGTAAAACACTGTGATGAAGCGGGAAGTTTATGTCCTTTGTTAAAGTGATATCAAGAATATCTGGGATGATATTTGGGTTTGAGGGGAATCTTGTTGGTTCGTTAGGACCCATTATTGCCACGTTATTGGAAACTGCAAAATCCTGCAGTTTTTTGCCCTGATAAGTCGTAACGTTGCAACCCCATATGCTGTTTTTACAGTTTAAGTCACCAGTTAAGATGGTGGGACAGTTACTTTTGAAGATTTCGTGAAGAGCGTTTTGGGGAAATGCCTTGTTCGGAGGTTTATAGGCACAAATTATTTTAACTGGATGATTACTTAATTTAATTTTTACCCCGACAGATTCTAAGTTGGCTGAGAAGGGAGTGGAGATTTGTTCCTGTTTTACTTGCTTGTTCAATAATATTGCTACCCCACCTGAAGCAGCATGTGATGATAATCTATCATGGCGATAACACTGGAATCCAGGAATGTTAAATCTTTCGCCTGGGATTAAATGTGTTTCTGTGATGCACGCAATCTTGATATTGTGATGACGTAAGAAAATTTTTAATGTGTTTTCTTGTCGTTTGACGCCGTTTGCATTCCAGTTGAGGATATTTCCTTTTTCGAGATTTTTATCTATTGTATGTCATAGTTCTAACCATATTCTCCACCATTTTTTGTATTTGGGGAACAATAGCTGTTACAACTTGAGAAACTATGTTTGAAATGACATTTGTCCAGTCTAATGGTGGCGCCGTACTTGGAGGTAGGGTTGCTTCGCGATAGGAGCGACGTGGGAGTGATGGGAAATTTTGTTTATAAGTTTCAGGATCATTTCTGATGGGAGTAGCTTTTGGGGTGGCAAAATTGTTTGTAATGTTGTCTTTTGATTTTTGGGGGAGCATAGTCTTCTCTTTAATGTAAGTTTTATAATATTTACAACCGCGGTAATTAGCGGCGTGGTGTTCATGACAGTTAACACATTGAGGGAGGGAATCTCTGGTTTTACCACATTCTTTGTAGTGGTGATTACCTACGCATTTCACGCATCTCGCCGGGAAATCGCAGTTGGCTTGAGAATGGCCATACCTTTGACATTTTTTGCACATGATTACTCTAGCATTGGCTCTTTGCTGAATTCTAATTACACTGTACATAAATTTGTTTAGAGAAAAAAATTTCCTGGCTTCACTATTGTTAGTTAGTTCTATCGCACAGATGTGAATGGGCTTTCTGTCTTTGTTATAAAATCGGCTGACTTTAGTTACTGGATATTTAAGACGTAAGAGTTCAGTCTCAATGACTTCCACGGAGTAGCATGTGGGAATATCTTTCATGATAACTGATAAAGGTTTGGCCGTAGGATCTCTGAACGAGTAATAAGCGATGTTTTCTTCATCACAAAAATTTCTATAATTTCTAAAGTCCTCAATGTCACTAAACATCACTTTCACCGAGTCTTTAATATTTTTGGTAAAAAACTTTTTTTGGGCGATGTTTTTAATGTCTTGAATCATTTTTTCATATTCGTCTACTTCATGCACAAAAATTGGGTGAATTTTAATTATATTTGGTTCTCGTTCGCTAAATGCGTCTGTTTCGCGCACAGGGGGATCGTGGGGCAAGTTTTCTAGGGCTTTATACCGGGAAGACACAGGCACGTTATACTGGACAGCTCCTTCATCTGGGTGGAATGTTTTGCGTTTTTTGCTGTCTGCTCCGACATTTGAATGCAGATTACTTACTTGATTTAATCGTTGAATATGTTCGTTATCAGTGAAGCTACCTTGACCCTCGGTGTTGGTGTCCATGACGTGGGAGGCGGCCGTGCCGCTCTGTTGAAGGTCGGGGAGACCGGATGACATCGATAGTGGCATACTTTGACTCGGATGACCGTGTTGCCATTGCTGATGTTGGAGCTCGGCTAATTGTTGCTGGATGTAGTGATGTTGTTGAATTAGCTGCTCTATTTGCATCTTACGAGCTATTTGCTCGTCAGTAGCGTCTGGGATGGTTTCAGTCGGCATGTTACGTAGTTGCGATGGCCGAAGCCATGGTGTACTACGAAAACGTTTAAACTGATTGATTCTGTTTTTACAAGTCACTTTGCGAAACACTGGTTAAATCACAACACTTTTACACTAATTGAAGACACTGTTCGTAAGGCACAAAGAGAATAGAACGTAGTTAGTCTATACTATTGGCACCGATAAACGAAACCTTTGCTGATAAGACTGCGATAAGTTTTAGGAGTGCGGAGCGCTCGGAGAGGTGTTGCCTCTACGAGAGCTGAGCTCGAACTGATAAATATTAATATCTATACAAAAAAATTACTCATATTAAGAAACGTTAGTAGTATTTATATACAACCAAATAATTGAACTTATAGAAAACCCAGTTGAAAAAAATAAGAATTTAGATTATGCCAGCACATGGAAATATAAAATGTTTCGAAATATTGCGTGACGGGAGACATGTTTATATCATTTCGCGCCAATACTTTTCCTATATCCGCGTTTCTCCTTTCAACATCAGACGAGTGCCGGAGCAGTACTGTAATAAATGGGCCACGGACCACGCACGATCTTTCCTTCCCCTTCTTTTGTTCATATCTTCACCCCTTATTTACAGTTACCTGTACTACACTACCACATATGACTGTAGACCAGTCGAGGACTGAGAGCGTGTTCCGGCTGGGGCGGTGCCCCGTTGGTGGAAGATTCCTGTTTGGGAAAAACCCCGTTATATTAGCCGACGGTAGGTCGGCGCCGGATCTCACAATCCAGTGGAGGCAGATCGTCTCCTCCCATGATAAAATATGCACTCCAGTGATAAATCGATCTTGTCAAGCTCCGCGGTGGGCTAGCTATTTGTGAATTGTTTACATTAATTTATTAACTTTACTGCCAATTTAACTGTGGGTTCGACATAAAACATATTACTCCTTACCTGTTGCATGTGAAAGAGTAATTCTATACATAATCACGATTCCTGGAAGTTATATTGATTGAAATCAATTATTAGATTAATTGGAACTACTATAAATTATCGCCCTTTTTCAACAATGAAAATTTAACATTTATTCTTATAATCTATACATTACAATTGTATTGATTTTATGTGCATTCCTTTTCTCAGCAGACTAGCAGAATGTTGTCCTTGGAATCCTCGGTGTACCAATTATTGCGTCCTTTCCTAAATTAAAAAACTGCTCCAGAAGGTCCTCAACGATTTGCTATTACTAGGACTTAATGTTCCCACACGTCGCGACTTTCCTTATCTCTGTTTCGTATGAAACACCTACTCGCGACTGACTATATTCAGTTACTTATTAAAAAAATCCTTCCATCTACGGAGCTACCCTAATATGCATCTCCTCGAAACATGGAGTCTATTTAATTCAACTTCCAACTATTACATTAATAAAATTCCCAATTACAATTTAATATTACAATTTACACAAGATAAAGTTCTCAAATCTCAAACTAAACATAAATTTTCCGGCTCACTATCATTTACATAATACCCAGCCTATGCTGAAAGTCCGATCGTACCTCACCAACCGCTTAGGTGTGTCGCTACAATAATCTTCGAGAGAATGATCCCTTTCGTCTTTCTAAAAAGATCGCGGCCATCCAGTCCTCTCCTCACACCTTCTGCACATAATGTGTTCGGGGCCGTGTCCATTTCACAGCATTATGACATCAAGTATGGAATATTACATTTTTTTGATCGGTTGTCCTAACAACGCGTATTCTTTGGCTTCTGAGTTTGCAAACAATGCCGATAACATTTAAACATAAACCCTGGGTCCTTGGATTATCACACTACACTTACGGGGTTAATAACCTTTGCATTTGACGCGCCCGGAAACAATTAATCAATCCAATCTACAAAATCAATTCACACAACGAAATTAAACAATCAAAAAATCCAATCAATCAATCAATCCTAAATCCACTTCTTGGTGTTGCAGAATAATGTTGGCGTCTCCTTCCAATACTGCGCGGGCGGCCTTGTTCGGCGTGCTAGTCGTATGGGCAGTCATTTGGATAACGTTGTACGTCCACCGTCCTGCCCCATGCAAAGTACACGGAGGATACGGACGAATCATCAGCATCCACCATCTTATGGATACAAAACTCCCGCCGACTGAAGACGAAACAACAATTGGGGAGGATTACAAGAGGTTTTTCGATTTAAATCCAAAAGTTGATAAGTCATCACCGCGTTCTGACTTAAAAGAAAACCAACGCCAGTTTCCAAATCTGCCTGTAGCTTTCTGGAATGATCACAAAGATCAGCCAATGTATTACAAAAACCAAAGTTGCGCCAGTTTTCCGAGTATCTATGATTTGAAATTCGTTAATCAGTATTGGCAGGTCCTTCAGACAAAAGATGGAACCTTCCAGTTATATGGGGCGTATTATGAAGCAAGAGAATTGAGTCAAATTAAACCTGCCGTTAGGATATTAGCAATGATAAATAGAATTGATCCAACTGTGAAGACTTTCTGTCAACTTTGGTTTCAAAGTTCGTACGAAACAGTTTTTGGAGAAGTTGTGGAATACAATTATCTTTGGAAACGAGGTTGGGGAAATGACAAACAGGGAATTTATCAGCCTTATTTGATTGCTTGTAAAATTCCGTCGGAATATGAAAATGAAGTGCCTGCATCTGTATCGTTGGTTGAAAACCAATGCGACATGGCTTCTAACCACTTGAGAGTAATTTACAACAAACCTGATGTGAAAAAAGATTTTGCTGTGTGTGTCAAGTGTCTTAATGTGCCTCGAAGTGACTTATCTGTACGGATAGTAGAGTGGATTGAAGTTCTTGGCTCTTTGGGAGCGGACAAGATATTTTTCTACCAGCTTCAAGTCCACCCGAACATTTCCAAAGTTTTGCAATATTACAAAGAGTTGGATCGCATTGACGTTACACCTTTTACTCTTTCAGCAGAACAACCAAATCTTCCAGCACTCCAGGATATGTATTTGTCTAACAAAGTTTATCACAAAAGGCAGAACGATATAATTCCATATAATGATTGCTTCTACAAAAACATTTACTCTTATCGCTACATTATCCTTCTTGATATTGATGAAGTCATAGTTCCTGTCAATACCAGTTCATGGAAGGAATTAATTGACATAGTTGAAGCCAAAGCTTGGGCTGAAAAGAACGAGCCTCGAGTTTTTTATAGTGCTCAGAATGTGTATTTCTTCGATGATTATCCTGAGAAACTTGGATGGATTGAAGATATACCTCGGTACATGCATATCTTACAACATGTGTACCGTAGTACGAAGTTTACTAAACCAGGTATATATGTCAAAAACTTCTTTAATTCCGAAATTGCATTAGGTTTGCATAACAACTTAGCTTTCTCCTGTTTAACCTCAAGTTGCACTTCGTATTCAATATCCACTGCTGATGCCCAGTTGCAACATTATTGCGAGGATTGTGCACTGGAGTTGCGAAATGTTTGTGACGAATATCGCAAAAATGTTGTCAATGACACACATATATGGAAAATTAAAAATAGGGTTATTAAACGCACTATTACAACGTTGATGCATTTAGGTTACTTTTAATTTTAATGAAAATCTTCCTTAATAGACACATCAAAGAGAGTACATTTAAATAAAGATATTTGCTACTCAGGGGAAAGTTCTATTCAAGAAATTATAGAGCATGATATTAAAGTTCTTTTGTCAAGAAAGATAATTGTAAGAGATAACAGGGAATGATATTTACAGAATTTGTAAAGTGTTGATAAATTGTGTCTTTGTGTGATGGACCATACTTTGTTATTATTAATTCTCTAAATATAGTTACAAAATAATCAATATTTATATCAATGTGTTACAGTGTAGTTTGAACAGATGACACTTCGATCTTTTGTGGTAACATCCTCCTTCAATCCATACCATCTAGTATTTCTAGATCCGCATTACTAATGTCACTCGCCTTGTAAATAATGGGTAATGATTGAAAATTAGAAAGTATTTCAGAGCAATAGCTTACAAGTACAAGAAGGGACAACTTCTTATGAGGAATTATTTATTTTTATAAGAATAAAATGTTTTGTAGAACTTTGCGCTTTTACTTCTCTCAGTAAGAAAATGCTAACACCGTGGCGGATTTTCC
The DNA here is from genome assembly GCA_011170035.1 of Teleogryllus occipitalis. Taxonomy (NCBI): domain Eukaryota; kingdom Metazoa; phylum Arthropoda; class Insecta; order Orthoptera; family Gryllidae; genus Teleogryllus; species Teleogryllus occipitalis. The sequence continues at coordinate 190,370 of BLKR01001541.1, forward strand.
GTTTTCGAGACCCCAAGCTAAAATATTTTTGGGGCCCCCTTTTCCCCGTCAACTATATACAACTACAGTTGTGAAGATACATTTTTTTCTTAATGAAATGTGATCATCAAAAACAGATCTCCAAATAAGTTCATGTTAAATTTTTCGAAAATATGAGTATTTCTTGCGTAAATTTGGCGCCAAAGATAGTACTGCGCTTCGTGAACGTAATATGAGGGTGATTCCAAGCTGTTGAATACTATTGTGGGAATTCTGATTTGGTGTTGTTGACGTTCTTATCAGAAGAAATAAAAGAGGTCATCTTCGTCAACATACTAGTTTTATTAAGATAGCCGGCTTTCGACAGCTTTGCCGTCGAACCCCGGCCATCGTCAGAGCATCGTCAGTCTACAAGATACAGAAAGATATAACAAAATTATAAATAAATACACAATAAGAGAGAAAATTAAATTACAATTAATGAATACATAGCAGTTCAAAATTAACATAAAAAGAAGGATAATCTTCTGAGTTGGATACTACATAAGTTAGAATTTTATATTATTTCATGTTTTTTTGTTCGTTTCTTACATTCGAGATTTTGTTATACATTTACACAATAATCTTTTAGAAATTATTTCAAACCTATTTGAAATATATAAAATAAAAATATTGCTAGCCTTCAGAGAATATGAGATTGGGATACAACAATGGCATTCCGCTCCGTAAGACTGTGAATTACTTCTTATTGTTGAGAGATAATTTAGCTGCATTAAAAGCAGTTATTATTGTAAAGATTGTGTTGATATTTGCTTGAAAATATTTAGTTTTCTCACCACATATTCTCCGATTTGTAATGAGTTTTACAAAAAATGATGACTGAGATGTGTGAATTTGGAGAGAATTTGTGGCCTACTAAGCAATCACAACGGCATTTGGTGCCATTGAAACGACCTCGGGTACAATTCAATTATAGTAAAAAATATTTTGTTTCTTATAGCAGTATTTCGGAGTTGGAATCGTAATCTATGCTGAAAATGAAGGTAAGCTTTATTACTTCTAATAAGAAAAGTAGAAGTAGTTATTCACAACGCGGAATATTCGTGTCTTAAACATATCCTGTAACACACTGTCATAAATTACATTAAATTTAATGTAGATTTAATGTACGATTGTAAATTAATAGTAATGTATCTTGCGCATTAAAGGGTTAATTAAAGTACTTGTACATTACATTTAATGCGTAAATGAAAATCAATGTAGATTTAATGTACGTCAGTACATGAAACTTAGTACTTTTACTGTAAAGAGAGATTAATATAATTCGTCATTAAATTTAATGTTTAAATTAAAATTCACCCTGATTTGATATATAATTACGGAACAAATGGAACATAGATATTGTTTAAAAACTTAAAAATATTTTCTTCCACAATTTAAACTAACGTATAATAAATTTAAAATATACTTTTTGTTTGAGCTTTATATTTTACTATGTACAATAATTTATCATTTTTCTACAAAACCATATAGTTTAATATTGTATTTGAACATACAATATTCGCAGTCGTGCTACGTTTTTGCAACGTTTGCCAGCTGTCGGGTCTCGTCTGGGATTATTCTTGGGGCAACTTAGGGAATTCGTACGTAAATTAAATTTAATGTATACGTACAGTAACAGTCAAATACGTGTAAAGTAAATTTAATGTACATGTGTAATTTAAATTTAATAACACTGCAGTAAAATTAACGTACATAGGTACATTAAATTTAATGTACATGAACATTGAATTTAATGTACGTACATGATAATTACTTTCATGTACTTTTACATTACAAGTAATACAGAAATCTCTGACAGTGCAGTTATATTTTAGGTTATGTTTATGTTTACATTGACTTATAACTAATATGCTGCCGTTTGCTGCACTGAATCTATTTCTAAAGTGTCATTCAACTAAAGGAGATAATGTTTTACATAACTTTAGCTGCCGCTACCTGCCGCCTTACACGAAATTTGCTTCTTTTCAGGTGTGTGTCATATCAATCGGAAAGACCTATTCATTGTGTGATATTCATCGGAGATAAAAAAAAGAGACACGAATGTACAGTTCTAGATTATATTTTGAGTGAATATTATGGTAATAATGTCTCTGAAGACTTTTTAAAGTACTTGAAGATAAAAACAAATGATTTTAGCCACAAACTTAAAGAAGATGGCAGAAAGGTCACCAAACTCTAAAGACGTTCTTAGCAAAATATTCTGAATAGCTTTCTGGGGATTTCGTGAGCCCACAGAGCAAATCGACTGAATCACGTGAAGACAAATCTCAAACGGGGCAACTTGTTCGTTCCTACGATGAGGAGGAACCTGAGAGGTCCAAACGAAGAGTCCCTGCAAAATTGTCCTTCGAAAACGACCATCATGCATATTTCATGGTGAAAGCTGCAAGCGTGTCAGCTCGAGCTACAGAGAAGAGAGATCTAGCAGTTGTTCTGGATCAAGTCACAGAGACTCCAATCAGACCATCTAAAATTAAAAAAAAATTATGCAATTCCCAAAACAAGAAACTACCAGTTGCATTATCTGAAGACGAGGCATTATGCTATTTGCTAGATAACAATTTGAGCAAGCAACAGTACATAAACACAAGGCTACTATCTAATACCCATAATTAAGATATTTTCCCATCATACGAAAAAGTGAAAAGAGCAAAAGCAACATACAGACATTCAGGCTTTCATGTCACAGATAGTGTAGCTAGAGTCCCCTTACAGTCCCTGTTAAATCATACAGCAAGAAGAATAGTTCTTCTCCAAGATGATGTGATTATTCACCGAACAATGTTAACTGATACAACAGTGTGTAATGCACAACTAATTTGCAGTTACGGCTTTGATGGGAGCTCCGGACAAAGTCTCTATAGGCAATTTTCTTCTTCACTTGTCCTTGGAATCCTTGGAATCGACGATATTTGCCACAACACTTATACCCTTGCGCTTGGTAAATCCAAATAGCATTCTATGGAACAATCAGACACCTCAGTCAGTCAGGTTCTGCAGAGCAATAAAATTGAAATATACAAAGAAAACCAGCAAGCATGTTCTCCGGGAAAAATTAAACATCGAGAAAGAAATTCATGAGCTCAGCGAAGTGAAAATTATGCTTAGCAATGGACAGACTCTACGGGTTTCATTTGTTCTATATTTGACATTAATTGATGGTAAAATTTTAAATCTAATAACAGGAAACAGATCTAGTCAAACCTGCCCAATTTGTGGTGCAAAACCTCTTCAAGTAAAAGATGCGACAGAACTTGACGCACCCGTATTTTTACCTAAGCCTGGCACTTTACAATTTGGGGTAAGCCCCCCCCCACATAGGTACGCTTTTTGAATGTGTTCTGCACATAGCTTTACAGAATAGAGTTAAAAGTCAGAGGTGATGTAAATAAAAGCTTGTTGCTAAGACGAAAAAGATTAGTTCAAAAATTGTTTTAGGAAAAAATGCATCTTCATGTGGATAAGGTGAAAGATAATGGTTGCGGCTCGTCTAATGACGGAATTACTGCACGATGCACCTTCTCGGAGCCTGCAGTTTTTTCACGAATTATTGGTGTTAATGAAGACTTAATTCAGAGATTTAGGATTATACTGATAGCCATATCATGTCAATATAGCATTGACCCTGAATTATTTGCCAAATATTGTACGGAGACTGCTAAAGTATACAGAAAACTCTATGATTGGTTTCCAATGCCTGTAAGTGTTCATAAAGTTATTGTCAATGGAAAACACATGCTTCAGCATAGTATTCTGCCACTTGGATGCCTGGAAGAAGCGGCTTCAAAATCCAGAAATAGATTGTACAAAAAGGACAGACAGACTCACGCAAGGAAAGGCAGCAGAATCCACAACTTAATAGACATCTTCAACAGAGCCTTGGAAACAGCGGATCCCATCATTTCGACTGTCAGCCTCCAGAAAAGAGTTGAAAATATTAAGAAAAGGGTACTTCCTCTTGAAGTAATTAAAATCCTCATTTGCATTACTTAATATTAATATTATGAATGATGTCTATTTCTTTCACAACAATATTATCTCTTGTTAAATGAAAATACAGATGAATAATTTCATTATAAAGGTTTTCATGCGAATTTTTAATTCCTATCTTTTCCAACGTGAAGACAGTACGTTTACATGAGCCACCATCTTGAAACTATGCAGCACGTAATATGGTAAATGTATTATATTCTTTAGGTATGTACCAAATTTCAGGCGATTTGCTCTTCAGAAAACCCAGTTATGACTTTTGGAAAAGGACAGCGCGCTTTCATCCCATAGTGGGCAGTTCGTCGAGAGAAGCGGTAGCGTTCACATCGCGCTCCGCAGCTCAAGTTCACATCGCAGTGGTCACTTTGCTAGTGCTAAGAGTGGCGAGTGCAGTGAAACGACTAACGAGTAGTCACTTAGTTTCTTACAAAGTGCTAAATACAAAATTTAATCAGTGCGACCAGTACGTGTTCAAAAGTATATGCTCTGGTCTCGGCCAGAGCATTTCCCAGTGGACTACCAAGTGATTAACGCGCATAGGCTAGTGTCCTCCACGTTATCACAGTGTACATGGATCCAAGTTCAGACTCAACAGCGGAAGCAATTAAAAATGCTCTAGACGCCTTAAACAATCCAAACGGTGGTGTAAACTCAAATATGGAAATGGCCGAGGGCACTCCATCCGCTCAGCAACAATCAGAAGATCTTCAAATGCAACGAAACCGCCAACTTCAGGCAGAGCAACAATGGAAAATGATGCAAGACCAACAAAAGCAGTTTCTACAATACCTTCATGAGCAACGCATAATTATTCCGCAGTTGCAACAATATCAAAATTTTCAACATGTTCCGCAGATCCAGCATTCTTCACTATCGCAGCTAAGTAGCTAACCCCCTCAACAAAATGTAAGTAGTGAATCATATATTATGGAAAAGAACTCTGCTAAAAGACAAAAATCTTACGATTCTCGTGATATGTATGGCGTGCCAGTTGCTAACAGATATGAAATATTAACGGAAGATGAAACTCCAAATGAACCAGTTAATGTTACCCCAGTAGTGAAAATCCCTCCCATACATGTGTTAGGTAAAAACTATAAAATAATATTAGATGATATCAAGGCAATAGCAAAAAACGACTTTTTTACTAGATCACACCAGAATGGAATCAAGGTTTTCTTCACCGATATAGACGACTTTAGAAACTATAAGAAATTTTGTGAAGATAAATCAGTGTCATTTTATACATACAGGGACCCTTCGACGAAAATCTTTACAGTTATGCTTAAGGGAGTACCAGAATCTCTTAAAGAAAGTGAAATATATGAAGAATTCAAAAGGCTCAATTACCCAGTAATTAAAGTATGTAGGTTATATAATAAACAAAGACAACCACTACAAACTTGTGCTATGGACTTATCAGAGACTGAAGAAGCAAAATCTATCTACAATGTAAACAAATTCATGAATTGTATCATTCAAATTCAACCTAGTATCAAACGTGATTCACCTGTACAATGTAAAAATTGTCAGTCATTCGGACATTCTCAAGCTAATTGTCACGTAACTTCCAGGTGTGTTCGTTGTGATGGAAAGCATCACTATTCTAAATGTACCGTTCCCAAAAATTCCAAACCGATTTGTGCTAACTGTGGCGAGGGGCACACAGCAAATTATCGTGGCTGCCGAGTGTACCAAGAAGTTCGTAGGTCACGGGCAGCATTCCTTTCAGAGAAAAATCTCGGCAAATCGCACCAAGCAACTGAAACACGTGAGCAACCTCCCATTCTTTTAAATAATGAAAACTTTCCCGGTCTCCCCCAACGCAAACTAACAGCTTGGCAAACAGCACGGCCACCTACAAGCCCACAACCTCAAATTGACGTAATTCAACTTGTTAATACAATAGTAAACCAAGTAATTTCAGCTATAATACCCCAAATTCAAAACTTAGTGCAGTCGTTAATGCCAATCCTTCAAAATGGCAAATAAAATCCAAGAACTAAAAATATTAAACTGGAACGCTAACGGTATCAAAAGGCAGCAGATAATATTTGAACAATTCATGCATCACTATAAAATTCATATTGCGTGTGTTACAGAAACATATTTAGTGCTAAATGAAAAATTTAAAATACCAGGATACAAAATATACAGAAACGATAGAACCTCAGAAGTGGCTTCAGGAGGTGTAGCCATACTAGTTTCGAACAAATTAAAGCATCAAGCGATTCATAGCCCAAATTCCCCAGAACTCGAAACAACAGCCGTAACAATAAATATAGGTAACAATAATTGCGAAATAATTGCAGCATATAAACCACCAAATAAAAAATTCCCATTAAAAGCTTATAATGAAATCTTTAAAAACAATACCAATAGTATACTATTAGCTGGCGATTTAAACAGTAAAAATCAAATATGGGGATGCAATACCACTCCAGCCACGGTACAAAATTATTTACCTACGCAGTATCCAAGGATATTCATATTTTGACCCCCAATATCCAACACACTATTCTTATAACAGCAATGTTATTCCGGATATACTAGATATAGTTATGACAAAAAATCTCAATTTGCCCTTAACTCAAACAGTGTTGCCCGAACTACACTCGGATCACTCCCCAGTAATTATCAAAATAAACTGCTCCAATTCGCCGTTGACCCAATTAATACAATGTAATGAAAGCTTGGGACGAATTAATTGGAATAAATTTAAGAAGCTAATTGACACCAATATAATATACCCTAGCCACATTCAAATTATTGATGAATTAGATAAGCAAGTACTGGTTATAACTCAATCGATACAGAAAACCATTGAACAATCAACAACAAAATGTCCCGCAAATGTTAAAACACGAAAACCAATACCATTGAAAATAGTAAATCTAATCAAAACTAAACATAACCTTAGGCGATATTGGCAAACAACCAGGAGACCAGACCTGAAGGTAAAATTAAATAAAATTTCCAGAATAATAAAATGCAGACTAGAACAATTTCGTTATTCCGAATATCAGAACAAAATAAAACAAATTCATCCTAACAGCAGACCAATGTGGTCTACAATCAAACGAATCACCAAAGAGAAAGTAGAAATCTCAATTCTAAAAAGCGATTCAGAAATCGCATATTCAGATAAAGACAAAGCCAATTTATTAGCCAAATACTTTCAGGAAACTTTCACTCCAAATCCAATTTACAACAACCAGTACAACAATTACATTTTATTCGAATCAGCGAAACAAGTTGCAACTGTCCCAGAAAAAATCAAGTTTATTTCACCTTCCGAAGTCAGGAAAACAATCAATCAATTAAAATCTAGAAAATCAACAGGATATGATAACATTAGTAATAAAGCCCTCAAAGCACTAACCAAGAAGGCACTCGCGGCTATAACTGCCATTTTCAATTCGGCATTTAGGCCACTTTCCTAAAAATTGGAAAACTGCTATTATCCTCCCGTTCAATAAACCAGGAAAAGACCCACAAAATCCATCCAATTATAGACCGATAAGTTTACTTCCAACTCTTGGCAAATTATTCGAGAAACTTATATATACGCGTTTAAACAAATATGTATCAGAAATAAAGGCTATACCTAAAACTCAATTCGGTTTTAGAAACAGACACTCGACAACGCACCAACTTCTGAGACTTTCAGAATTCATAGCCAATGCATTTCATCAACACAAACACACATTAGCAATATTTCTAGATATCGAAAAGGCATTTGACAAAATGTGGCACCCCGGACTACTATTTAAACTTTAACGCCTAGGTACACCAAACTACCTCTATAAAATTATTGACAGCTTTCTAGTAGATCGCCATTTCCTCGTAAGAATAAATTCTACGTATTCTCGTCAATGTCAAACTAGTGCCGGTGTCCCTCAAGGATCATGCTTATCACTCCAGTTAAATATTTAGGACTAATGCTCGATTCGAAATTAACCTGGAAAGATCACATCAAAACAATTACAAATAAAACTTACGCAAAAATTGCCAAACTGTATCCTCTACTAAACTCTAAATCATCTCTAAGTATTGAATGTGGAACTTCAATTTATAAATCGATATTACGACCAACAATCACGTAAGCTTGCCCAATTTGGTGTAACGCAGCTAAAACACATATTGAAAAACTGCAAATCATCCAAAATAAATGCTTAAGAAAAATAACTAAGGCTTCCTGGTTTATTAGTAACAAGCAACTTCACAGAGAATTAAGAATAGAGTCAATACAAGAATACATACTAAAATCCTCTCAAAAGTTTTTCGATATACTTTCAGGATCTCCAGCCACGCCCATTTTCAAACTTGGCAAAAACTACCCAAAACCAAACAGAATATGCTCACGATTTCCCAAGGATAAATTCAGACCTCCATAAATACTCAGCGGCATTAGTTCCCAACATCTATTAATTTTACATATTAAATCACAAATATTTTACTTAAAGACGATTACGAGTATAAACTCCCTATCAGTATACTCTATTTTCAAAATTATACATTGAAAAACAGTCTGTAACAATCAGGACAAGTAGCGTGAGAAGGAATGACAAATCATTATACTGTAAAAGTTAACATCCCTAAAAGGCAGAAATGCCGAACAGGAGGAAATAAATTTAAAAAAAATCCCATAGTGGGAGGGAGAGATAAACGCAACAGCCGACCACCGTTTTCTCACACATATCAGATAGCTGAGGCGTCACAAGAAAGTTGTTTCGCAAAATTAAGTTTGATTCCCTTATAAATTTACAATGCTGTTATACAAAAAATAGTGTATGAAACTCATTTATAATGTTACTTTATTGCATTCGTACACATTTGAAAACGAGCGACGTTAGGACCAATTTTTCAAACATTATATATTCATTATAAACTAATTGCATAAACTATTATTAGCATATTCCTTAAAATGGAGTGGAAATTCTTTGAATTTCGAGAAGGAAGAAAGTTCTGAAAAATCGTTTCAGAACTATTTTTTACGAGGATGCAAAAGATCATTTAAAGGTGTAATAAATGCACATAAATTTCTCACAAGCAACAAATCGGAAAACCAATCTGGCGACCACAATATGTTTTGACGACTTTTTTGAAGAATTCTTCTTTGTCCATGACTAACTTCACGCACCTTTGTTTATTATAGAAAAGCGTTTTTCTATCAAATTTCAAATTTTATGAGTAAAGTTTTGTTATTGATTAATGTTAATTCATTTCAGACCACCTGATGATATTGCGTCATTAAATGTTGTTTTCAGTGTATTTGATTCTAATAAAATATTTGATTTACATAAATGAGTGTTTTGACTGTCTTTAAATATCCAGAGAATACCACTGTTCTACAACAAGTGTTTTAAAGATAATTATTCTCAAAGCGGAAGTTGGAGGGGGGAAATATATAAATAAAGGAAATTTTAAATTGAAAGGACTACAACTCGCACTTTTATATAGCATCGAAAGCTTTCACGGGCAGAGTCAAATTAATGGTTCCATCCGTTCTGGTAGGCCATGATCCAATTGACGTAGACGGGTCAAACATTTCGACCACGACTGCAGTTGATATGTTCAGTGACGGCGGCTGGCTGGTGGCTAACTGGAGTAAATACTAAGTGTTTTTTTTTGTTCTAGGGCTTTTACCCAGCCAACAGCCGGTTACCCTTTAAATCCCAATGGGACGCATATTCAACCATACACTAGACCAACACACTTGCGGGCTCAGCAGAACGCGAGGCCCTCCGCGACAACACATACAAAGTCAAGTGACAAACAGTCATGCCCAAGGCGGGACTCGAACCCGCGACTCTTCGGACCGAAGCGCTGAGTTGGAACTCGCTCTTAGCCACCTTCGCCATTCAGGTCGGCGTACTAAGTGTTTGTAAAGAAAATAGTGTTTATGTGTCTGCAGAACCAATCGCCGAAAACATAGAGAGGATCATAATGTTATAATTTATCCACAAGTCCGAATTATCTCAAACGAAAAAAAAATACCGTGATTAAAAGGGAAAATGATAGTTTAAGTAGAATAGGAAGTCAGTAATATCTCACTCTAAAAATGTAGGAGGCAACATCCAAAATGAGTAGAGATGTCATTCGTAAATAAAAAGGGAAAAGCTTTTGTCTAAATGAGCAAGTCATATGATAAGCTCTTGTTTAATAGATAGAAATAGTTTTGTAGTAGAATACTGACTGGTTGGTATAATGCTAATTTTTGATAACAAAAGCCTGCTGCTGCAAAACTGAAGATAAGCTAAGGCTTATTCCTCTCTTAAGACCATGACAGGCAACCAATTTGTAATCAGAAATGCAAACAAACCTTCAGACCAACATTACTACCAACTGATTTAGTTCACAGCAGCAACTGTCGCCACGTTAGTGACTCTTACTGGCGGTCCTAGGGTTAGAGTTCTAATGGTGGCAGGTATTTTGAAAGTTTATAGTCGAAAGGGGAAAATTCACTTGCTTCATTGAATGGTGGATGACTACTAACAACTGATTAATGAGTGTGATGGGTCTCCAAATAATAATAATAATAATAATAATAATAATAATAATAATAATAATAATAATAATAATAATAATAATAATAATGACAATAACAATTAATTGTATCACAGTCATCCAAGAAAGGAAATATATCATCAGAAAGAAGTATTTTAAAAGAAATGGGTGTTTATTTGCCTTTTAAAACAAGTGCAGATAATATACAGATGATCACAATCTAATTTAATATTTAAATAGCTAAGTCGATGTCAGTCATTGGTGAGTTCTAGCGGTCGGCTGCTATGATTGGTACTTTCCGTGGTTTCTCCGATCAATACCAGACGAATGCCAGAGCAGTACCCAAACAAACGGACCACGGACCGCGCTCGATCTTTCCTTCTACATTCGTGTTGCCCCTTTATCCATACACAGTACAAGGTCAAATTATTTGGAGCAGTGTATTTTTTATTTTAAAAAAGAATTATTTGAGTCAAATTATTTGGGGCAGTATTTGGTGTTTTGTATTTTAACCGCATTTTTCAAACAAATTATTGGGTTTTGGTCGCATAGTTATTTTTTGTTCATAAGAGTGCATTATTAAAATCACAAAAACAATACGATATTTAGGTAAAACTATTTTTAGATAAAATTAATACATGTGTTTTGTGACGCCACACTTTGTTGCGTTTATAGCTGCAATGACTCGCGGCGCGCCCTCTGTTCAGGCTTTTACATTTTGGTGCAGTTTAATCTTGTGATGTCATTCTTTGTTGAGAATTTAAATTAACTGGCTCTTGATGGTGAGCACTTGCTTGGAGATCGGCCATTTGGTGAGTTCCCACACTTTTCTATAGGGTTCTTGACTGGTGAGTTCCCCGGCCAGGGCAAAACGGTAATATTTATCTGAGAGGAATGCTGTAATATTCCTGGCTTTGTGGCACAGCGCTAAATCGTGCATAAAAATGTATTCTTAATCACCAGGTTTAATCACCATCCTTCGAGCTTCGAACGCAGAAGCAGTAGCAGAGTGTCTGGTACTCACTTGTACTGGTTTTGTCTCATGGACCCTTCTACGACGTATAAGCGCCCCAGGTACCCTTCGCTGAGATCATAGACCACACTATAACCCTAACCGGATGTTAATCCTCTCCACTCTGGATGGAATTCTTTCCCAGGGCGTCGTCGGACAAATGAACTTCAGTCAACTGAAGTTGGAAATGTTGATTCGTCAGAGAAGCGTACCTGTAAAATATTACGTAATATCTTTATTGATGAAATGCACTACTTATCTATGTAGCTAGCTATATAAAAATAAACGAAATATATATAAAGGAAAGTCGTGTTAAGTTACACTATTTATAACTCAAGAACGGCTGTACCGATTTGGCTGAAAAGAATTGGTGAGCAGGAGCTTAGAGCAGGAGACGGACATAGGATACTGTTTATCCCGTTCGACAGCGTTCCTGTTTGAGAAGGCACGTTTTTGCACGTTTTCGCACGTTTTCGCGTGATTTTGCATGTTAGCGGTCATTGTTGCCTGTTGTAACCCATTGTTGTAACGCCGCACTGATAACAGAAGGCGATAATGATAGCCGCCTTTCGTTCGCCGTTATATCTGTATATAGTTGTGTTAGTTACACTATTTATAACTCAAGAACGGCTGTACCGATTTGGTGAGCAGGAAGCTTAGAGCCAGGAGACGGACATAGGATTCTGTTTATCCCGTTCGACAGCATTCCTGTGTGAGAACGCACGTTTTTGCACGTACGCAGTGCAACAAGGATAGTACAGTTTCTCACAGTGAGTGCGACGCGAGAAAAAGATGGGACCGGCTGTTAAGGCGGAACAGAGTTCGCCGGGTCAGCTGGTATATACATATATATACAGCACATATATATATATATATATATATATATATATATATATATATATATATACACACACACACACATTTCGTTTATTTTACGTCGCATCATCAGCAGTGGTTATTAGCGACTTCATTTGTTACATAATTATTACAATGCTTTTTGAACTGTTACATTAATTATGATCTTGCATATAGAGAGAAAGTTTTGGAAACATTTTACATTATTGCACTCGTTAAAGCAGCAATTAATAGATACAACACTATTTAGAAATGTAATTAGAAAGTTATTACAGCGATAGAATTGAATAGATTTATATAGATCCGCCATCGGGGCACGAAATATCTCTATCTTCTGGAAGATATTACGAAAAGCATGCTTTTTTATTATAAACATTTTCAGAGTTTACGAAGTTCAGTTGACACTACATTTGTATTTTTGGCTTAACGTAAACTTAATGCTAATATAATTATAAAAAGCACATTTTTGGAGAGGAATCCTTTATGGGGTAGACCTCAGGGGAATTTCATTTCGGAAAAGTTTGTAAGGAAGGTATAGAAAGGAAAAGGAAATCTTTTAATATAGGTATCATGAGTTGTGATTTAAGGTAAGCTATGGTATAAGTGTGTGTAGAGATACGTGATGTCGTTTTCTATAGTTAAGAGTTGGAATTCAGTCTGCAGCTGTTGGGTGTAAATAAACCATGGTACTTTTGTAAATTATACGGGGAAACTGATTTTGAACGATCTGGAGTTTTTTATGTTCGGTCTTGCGGAATGTATCCAAACGGGGCAAGCATGCAATAAATGTGATCTAATTATGGTTTTAAATATAGTTATGGCTGTGTTATTTGGAAGTTTGTCTGACCTGTGCACAGCTTGTGCGAGAGAAATACACATAGCAATTGACACGTCCTCTAATTAATCAATCACCGTTTTCTGCACGATGCACGAAAAACGTCCGCAGTTGTAGTTGTGGCCCTTAAATTAGGTGGCTCTCGTACCTCAGATGATATCTCCCTTCTCGATAATCAAGATGATACTTCTCTGATAGACTGGATTCACATACGATCTCGCAGTTGATTTATGTCGGCAGAGTTACGGATCTGTGGTGATAAAGGCGCATTTATAGCATTTTCAAAGGAAGGAAGAATTATTGAAAATAATTAGGTCAGTGATATAGATAATATTATATTTATAATACTGTAATCTAAATATCTAAAACGCTTCTTTGTAATACTTCGTTTAGAAATAATTTTGAGCTTTATACTCAGGGAAGTTTAGTGATTTGTTTCTTAAAATTCAAGGTTTTGAGGGTATTAGATATATCATTACTTAATCTTGTTACCCGACTTTGTAGTATGGCACTAAATTTTAATAATATATTAAAATAACTAGAATGAACACTTACCTGTCGTCACTTTCCCAAGTCATTTTGTTCTGCGGATTGAAATCCATCTAGATTCGTCTACCGCGGGCAAGCGTGTATAGCGTATGAGGTAACAGTGAATAGAAAATAGTGAGATTTTTAACTTAGATGATTGAGCGTGTTTAAAGGCAGAGTAGTTAGTGTATGTATACTGTGAAGCAATCGTTTAACACAGTCAGTTTACAAAATAATCAGTGACTATAATTCTACGCCATGCTTGAAGTACATAAGTTAAAGGTGAACCACAGGATTTATGCTGTAGTTCACGAAATACAGATCTTGGTGCACATAAATTATTTTAAATGCATTTTCAGAAAATGTTCAACTCTTTATTCAGAGTGAATAGGGAATAGTGATTGTGTTTTTGCAGAATTTGTAAACCTCTTTAGTTTCATTATTCTTGGAGAGTAAGTACTGAACGTCATAAAAACAGTAATTTGGTTTTATCCCTTTTCGCTACAAAGTGATTCCACGTCGCGATATCAGTGTACGAAAGCGAAGAACCTTTGCACCAACTCTCTTCAAAATATATCTAGGAGAAGCTCTAAAAAACTGGAAGATAAAATGTGAAAGGATGGGAATAAAATTAAATGACGATATGTTATATTCACTAAATTTTGCCGATGACCAAGTGATATTCGCTGAGGATGAATACGATGCACATTATATGTTAAGGAAATTAAAAGAGGAATATGGAAACTGGGGCTTGAAAATCAATTTCAAGAAGACAGAGTACATGGTGGTAGGAGGGACAGGAAAAGATTTAGTTATGGAAGATGGCTAGGTTGTTAAGTGTTGTCAGACGTATAAGTATTTAGGAACAATTTTAACAGACCAAGGGGGCAGTGAAAGAGGAAATTAAACATCGCATTCTGCTTCTGCGGAAAATCTGCTATTCGGCAATTGCATTCAATAATATGGAATAAAAATATTTGTAATAAAGAGAAAATGAGAATTTATAAAGCAATTGTGGAAAGCTGAACTCGTGGCTCATTGCAAAGTCACTTTCACCACTGAGATCCGGGTTCGATTCCCGTCGAATCTCATGTGAAATTTGTTCCAACAAAACGAGTTCGGCTGCTTCACAAGGGCTAGTTCAACCCCTGTGAAGTGTCCTAAACCCTACCCCTAACCTAGTTCCTTCCTAATTCTGGCCGCTGGGTAGTGACGCAGGAGCGCGCGGTAGGAGGCGCGTATGCGGAGATGCTACCTGGCGGTCCTCTTGACAACCGACTACGACGAGACGCGACAGACAATGTTAACGGAGGATTACTCCATAAAACAAGCGCAGTAATGGGAGGATTACTCCGAGAAGCGCCCCCCAAGGGGCTTGGAGACGCGTTGCGTCAAAGTAGACGCAACAAATTAAAAAAAAAAGTATATCACTGTATGGTGCTGAGTTGTGGGAGGTCTCAAAAAGTAATGAGAAAAAGTTAAAGGCAATGGAAATGGAGTTTTGGAGACGCAGCTGTAGTGTAACGTTAATGGAAAGAATCAGGAATGAACATATAAAGCCGCAAATGGGTGTCATGTCGGATATAATGGATACAATAGAAGGGAGAAGGTTAAAATGGTATGGTCACCTTAGAAGAATGCCGGAGGAAAGATGGCCATTAAAAACTTGGAGGTGGCAGGTGCCAATGCACAGAAAGAGAGGTAGACCAAGACTCACGTGGTATGATGGTGTGCGACAGACAATGAGAGATCAAAGATGATGATTGGCAAGATAGAAGAAGATGGAAGCTTGGGTGCGAGAGACGCCGCATGGTGTAGTTCCACTCGCAGAAGAAGAAGAAGAAGAAGAAGAAACCGAAGAACGAGTGCCGGACATTCTGTTTACATACTTACACGAATTAAATTGGCGACAATGACTGCATATGTGTGTCCCTTTTGAATGAGTGCAATTTGTTTTGATGAGCAATTAGGTTTAAGGGGATACGGAATCCCCTATATTGGCAATATTAAATGTTTGAGTGAAATTCTCAGAATCTATTAAAGTTAGGCTTATGCAATTTTTATGGGTTACAGATATATCATCTTAAAAACATTGAAACAGCGGTTTTCAAAAATGACTATTGTTGATTATTTTTGAAGAAAAAAATATTATCTCATAATGCAATTTTTACCCTATTTTCTAGTAACCCATTAGTGCCCAGCGTTACCATCTGGTAACAAAAATGGCGGCGGTGTCTACAATAGCCTGCAAAATAGTGAATGAAATGGATGGAAAAAAAGAATCTCTTTCAATTGAGTGATATTTATTTTGATGAGAAACTAGATTTAATTTTCTTCAAGATCACAACATTCTACAGAAAGAGAACATGTGTTAAAAATCAGTATCGAAATATCAGTCGCGAATCAGTGCCCGCATCGTGAAATATCATTGCGATTTCAATGAACGAAAGCAAAGAATGAGTGGCGGTCATTCTGTTCACAAGTTACACGAAAGTAATTGGCAACAATGCCTGCAAATACGAATCCCTTTCAATTGAATGCTATTTGTTTTGATGAGCAATTAGATTTATATTCCTTCAAGATCAAAACAACCTATAGAAAAGTAGAACACGTGTTATAATTATGAAAGGAACGTTGTTTGGGGTGAGAAGAATGCGACAAATCTCTCTCTCTCTCTCTCTCTCTCTCTCTCTCTCTCTATATATATATATATATATATATATATATATATATATATATATATATTATATATCTATATATATAAAAGAAAGTCGTGTTAGTTACACTATTTATAACTCAAGAACGGCTGTACCGATTTGGCTGAAAGTTGGTAAGCATGCAGCTTAGGGCCAGGAGACGGACATAGGATACTGTTTATCCCGTTCGACAGCGTTCCTGTGTGAGAACGCACGTTTTTGCACGTTTTCGCACGTTTTCGCGTGATTTCGCATGTTAGCGGTCGTTGTTGCCTGTTGTAGCCCATTGTTGTAACGCCGCACTGATAACAGAAGGCGATAATGAAAGCCGCCTTTCGTTCGCCGTTATATCTATAGTCGTGTTAGTTACACTATTTATAACTCAAGAACGGCTGTACCGATTTGGTGAGCAGGAGGCTTAGAGCCAGGAGACGGACATAGGATACTGTTTGTCCCGTTCGACAGCGTTCCTGTGTGAGAACGCACGTTTTTGCACGTACGCAGTGCAACAAGGATAGTACAGTTTCTCACAGTGAGTGCGACGCGAGAAAAAGATGGGACCGGCTGTTAAGGCGGAACAGAGTTCGCCGGGTCAGCTAGTATTTGAATAAAATGTGTTGGAAATTATCCGTTAAAAGGCTCAAGGATGTTTTACGTTAATCGCGTCGGCTGAAGGCCGAAGCCTTTTCACCAACTCCGTTGCGCGTAGCCACATATCCAGGGCGCGAAGAGTTTAAGCACAGTATATTTGTACGTATCATCAAGTGCTGCAGCTCCGTGTTAAATATCCCATGATGACGTGTCGGTCAGCGACTATAGCGATCCGCGCGGCGATAAAGAACACTACGCCGTCTTTCCATTCGTAATCCCGCAGGGGGGGGTCACGATGGCGTAGGCAGTCGTGATTTCTGATGGAGTGTCGCGGACGACCACCTGTATATGAATTCCTATATACGTCTGTCGCGGTGGAGTACATGTATATTATGTAGGATCGCTGAACAGCTGTCGCGGTAGAGTGATTCTTCTCCTAGGGCTTTTATCCTGCCGACAGCCGGTTTCCCTTTACGTCCCGAAGGGACGCATATTCGACCATACACTAGACAAACACTTGCGGGCTCCTCTGATCTGGGGTCAGCAGAACGCGAGGCCCTCCGCGACAACACACACACACAAAGTCAAGGGACAAACAGCCACGCCCAAGGCGGGACTCGAACCCGCGACCCATCGGACCGAAGCGCTGAGTCGGTACTCGCTCTTAGCCACCTCGGCCATCCAGGTCGGCGGTAGAGTGATACTTTACTGAATTACATGTGATGTTCACTTGTTTAGCGAACTGTCACTTAAGCTCATTCTTAGGGAAATGTCGGGTCCGCCCGACTACTTTCTTATGGAAATTCTATAGTCGGGTCCGCCCGGCTTCCCTCAATTGGGCCTATGGTGCGTGGACGTTTGGGCAGGATCGGGCGAAGGATGCTTTTCGGAGAACTTCGGATCCAACTTAAGTCTGGCAGGAACTTGATACTACCCTTCACGTTGCCCGGATTCCGGCGTTCCCCACGCCGTTAGCTTGAAGGTGCAGGCCGTGGAGAGACGGGATGGGGGCTCCGAGCCGCCTGGACCTTAATCCAGGTGGCCCCCAGTTGGGCTCTCGGCTTCGTCGTGGCAGTGAGCCGATACTCTGGGCAAAGAGGACGGAACTTGTTTCCGGCGCATGTAAGTAGCGCATTGTATTGACACAGTACTAGCCTGGAAAGTTAGGTGCTTTGAGCTGGCTGGGGGGCCCTTACTCAGGCATTGCATGGGGAGGTTGCCGTGAGGGCAAACTGGGCTCCGGCTGGATCCGGGCATCAGCCCGTCAGCGTCTTTAGCGTCGGTGGGGGATGAGGATAAGAGCCGCAAAGGTCACGGTGCCCACTTCGGGGACTTATCCCCCTGATGAAGCAAGTCAATGTGGTGTGGTAGTCCCCATGGGGTTCTACTACTTTCCATTCGTAATACAGTATCGTTCTGGTAAATCTGGCCAACAAAAAGGGAATACTTTTATATATTTTAATTTACTTATGCATATAACTAAAACAATACGTGAAATAGAAGTTTTGAACAATTTTTATAGGAAAGAAATTATTGAAATCTAATGAATGTTGTCCATTGAAAGTGAGTTGTGGAATCATCGAGAAGAACAAGCATTTCTTTACTTTTTATGAAAATATCTAGAAATGTAAGTCATCTAAGAAGTAAATAAGGAGATCTAGGCGGTAATATTTCTGCTGTGCTTTGGATCAAACGTTACGTCTTTTCTTTCTAGGTCTTTTGAAAAAGTAAAGAAACAACTCAGGGTTTTTCTTTATTAATGCGACCTTAAATTGCAGAGCAGTGCACCTCTTTTGACACATGCATTGCCATTAATGTGTAAACTGTAAATGTATAAGAATTTTGTTGGTGCATATCAAATCTGTCCAGATACATGTCAAATGTGAGGTTAAAACTTTGGTGCCATGTAATTTTACGTACTGTTTAATGTCTTCCCTGGAAATCCTAGGAATATAAAACTACGAGGTCAAGAAGCAATACGAACAACTCTATACGTTTTTAACCTACTCTTAAAGAAAGCAGTTTCACAAACAAATCTATGTACTTCAATAGTAGTTCTCTGTCGCTTTACTTTGACTCCATCAGGATCGCTAGAAATACTCGTATGCCCGCACATTCCTAATTAGCCAAAAAGCGGGCTGAGCTGCGCTCCTGTGTAATACTTATACTGGTTTAAGTAGTCGTCCGTAAATTATGTCACGTTAAAGAGGAAGGAAGGGCTTTGAGGCAGTGTTACGCTGTGTAACATAAGGGTATTAATTTATTGTTATGTTTCATTGTCGTTATTATTATTTTACAATTTTCAATACTTTGCTGAAATAATTCCTTTTTTAGTCTTATAGTAAAACATTAAAATATTGATTTAATTTATTTAAAAATTTAAATTTATTAGATGACAATTATTACAATAAATGGAAATATTTTTTCAGCGATTTTCTATTGAACATGTAAAATTACGATTAAAATATTCATAAGTTGGTAATTGACATAAGCGGTTAACTATTGCCCATACGACATCCACTGCGGATTGTGATCAAAACTCTTCTCGCCAATGCGTCCGATACTCAATGTTATTTTTAGGTGCAAGCAACTTCGCCAACTAATTCCGAGTTTCATTATCTGAAATTTTAATATAGATCACAAATAAGATGAAAACAAATTATCTTTACTATGCTATAGTTTATTTTCACTTTTTGCATTTACATGGGGGGGGGGAGTTGCATGCGTTACGTAGTTATTTAAGGCGGTTGACGCTTGCGTTACAGGGGGAGAGGGGTATTCAAAATACTCCAAATTTGCGTTACTTAAATAATATATCAACAATACGTAGTTCGCAAAGCATTTTTACTATTATTATTAATGTTATTATTATTATTATTATTATTATTATTATTATTATTATTATTATTTACAATTTTTTGTTTTTTCCTGCTGATCCTAGATTAATGATGTTAATAGTTAAGATGTTTGATATAGGTTTGTACCATACAGGATCAATCCACTAGTAAATATCAGGTAATGTTTAATGGGTCTTTCAGGAATGGTCTCATTTTCGTTGAAAGCTCTGATTTTTTTCGAGAACTGCAAAAATGAAAAAAACAATTTTCGGCGCCTTCATATAACTGCAATTATGATAGAGCTTTTTTCCCTTAACGAAATCTGATCCTTCAAAATATATTTTGAAATAAGGTCATATACAATTTTTCGAAAATGTGAGTACTGTTCGCATAATTTTGTGTGAATGTACGAGCGAGAAAGTACGTGCTGTTGTAGCACCACTTGTTAATATCTGTGTGTTCTGTGTCTCATATTACATATCTGTGTCTCGTATTACAGAGATATGGCTGTCCCGGCTATCAGGACGGTAAGGGGCGTTGTGCTGTTGGTAGTCCTGGTCTGCCTAATCTTCGTGGCGGCGTTCTACTTCTGAAATTCCACTTCCTGGAAAAGGAATAGCCTCATCGCCACCAAGCTCAATCTCTTCCACAGAAGACCTCATACAGAAAGTAATGAGGATCTCGCCAGGTTTTTTCATTTGACCCCAAACACAGATAATTCAACTCACCGCTCAGTGGTGGAAGAATTGCAAAACAACAATCCGAATCTCCCAATAGCATTCTGGAACGACCATCGAAATAAGCGAATGTATTACAAGAATAAAAGTTGCGCAAATTTTCCAAACATCTTCGATATGAATTACAATAACAAGCAGTGGCAGACTCTGGAGACTACAAATGGTACTTTTCAGTTGTACGGAGCTTATTACGAAATACGAGATTTGAGTGGTATCAAACCTGCTGTTAGGATTCTAAGGATGATAAACAGATTTGAACCAACTGTGAAAACTTACTGCCAGTTTTGGTTTTCACATTTGAGCGAACCCGTTTTCGGAGAAGTTGAGGAATATAGTTACATGTGGTTCCGCAGTGTGGGGCATTTTGAAGAGGGACATTACCAGCCCGATTTGATGGTTTGCAAAATTCCTTCAGAACATCAAAAAGAGGTGCCAGCGTCTGCGTCGCTGGTGGAGAAGCCTTGTGATTCCGCTTGCAATCATTTAAGGGTAATTTATAACAAGTCCCCAAAGAAAGACGATTTTGCGGTGCGTGTAAAGGGTCTAGATTTGCTTCACAACGACCTCTCTGTGCGACTAGTTGAGTGGATTGAAGTCCTTCACGCGTTGGGGGTGAACAAAATATTTTTCTATGAACTTAACGTTCACCCGAATAATTCCAAGGTTCTGCAACATTACAAACAATTGGGTAAGGTAGAAGTCACACCACATACTCTCACTGGGGATGAACCTAATCTACCAGGACTTCAACACATGTACGTGACTAACAAGATAAATCGAAAAAGACAAAACGAATTGATTCCATACTAGCTGGTGTACCCGGCCTTGCTCGGGTTTATAGTAGATTATTTGACAGGGAGAGGAATTCCATTTTTTCATACTCTGCGGTGGGGCCTACTATCTCTTCTGTTGTATCCCTTTTCCGCCCTGCTCCTCCCTGCCATGCTCTGCAAGGCCACGCTTCGTTAGCCCTGTCTTCTCTTCACCCCCATTGGGAAATTTCCGGTCTACCTCGCTCACTTTTTCACAAAAAATTATATTTTTCTTTTTGGGGCTTCCAGCTCCTAAACTTTCTTCACTTTAAAACTAAAAACAATAAACAATTCTAAACTACAGAATAAAATACTTGTAGACTCACGTACATTTTGTGTTTTTTTGTGGAGTTTCATATATTACTTCCAATACTGTAAATAAATTGTCACATTGTAAAACTTACTCTTTTTTATATTTTGTCTTCTCTTGTATTCTTAAACAAATATTTGAAATTGATCTGTCAAATCGTGACCTTGAAGGAACTGACTGATTTAAGCGAAGTTTAACATGCCAGAGTTAGAAGATAGATATGGAATATGATTGTATATGTCAAAACGTAATTGACTGACCATAATCATAAAAGTAAATAAAAGTATCAATATTGAACGTAATTGCCAGTATTTATAATTATTTGGAAGACGAAAAATCTATATAAGTGTAGAATAAAAAATATTTTTTACGTAAATCAATTAATCATAACATTGAAGCATGAGAACAATACAGATCCATCAACATGTACATTATGGCTACACACTAAATTGACAATGTTCTGAAAAAAACCATATTAGCTTCATTATTTGATCTGAAGTGCTATATATTAATGATCTTGAAATGTGAATAACAGAAACCAATTCATGCGTTGGGAGCAATTGCAATGCAAAATAATAGCACAGATTAGTCTCAATATGTAAGTGATCATTGCTTAATTACATACTACTGCACTAATCTTCTGCACATAATAAAGAAAAAAATCAACTGGATGAAACCAAAACATACAAACATTTTACATTTTACCAATTTGAACATGAGAACTGTGTAAATTGTCAAATTGTTAGTGCTATTGAAAAGCAACCCCACTACGTAGAGAATTATTTACATTTGCATCCCTCCTTGCAGTATTATTTTCAATAGTGCGAGTGAGTACTTTAGCAAGTCGCACTTCTCTTAATAGCTGATTCAAAACGTTTATAGACTGCCCATCTATTCGCACTTGTATAGTCTGTTTGACAACTTGACACACGCATTGTTTCAAGAAATTCAATGTTTACAAATTTTTGTAAAAGAAGAGGTTGTTTAGAACGTATACGATATCTATATATAATATATTGTAGATTACTGTATATTCTGTACTATATATTATTGTACATTGCACTGTCTCAACCTACCTCAATTTCTGTACAAATTCAAACTCCAATGTTTTATAGCCACTTTGTACTTACCACAGATTAAGGATAATGCATGTACCTTGTCATCTTTACCACTTTAGTTACCGGTTTCTTCCAAATATTCCACCAATGTTCAGAACTAACAAATCACCACCGTTCATACAGGGACATTACATGACCTTATTCAAAGTCCAATGAATCTCGTAATAATTGTGGACATTGATGAAACCAGTAGTAGATCTCAGACGTCATCCTCTGGTGGCGCACAGCTAAACTATTGACATTGATGCGCTCTTGAATCTGTGATGTAAAGCTATGCTAAAAATGTCGAGAAAAGTAATTATTTTGTAAATATATTACGGTTTATGGTTGTAAATCATAGCCTATAGTACTCCAGACCTTTAAAGGAAGTGAGCACAAAAGTTTCATCGGCATTGGTTCAGTAGATTCAGAGATTACCGCGTTGGAAGAAAACGCACTTCTGTCTTTATATATTAGTATAGATATAGATATAGATAGATATAGATATAGATATAGATATAGATATATAGATAGATAACGATTGCTTCTACAAGAACATGTACTCTTATCGTTATGTTACTCTTCTGGATATAGACGAGGTCATCATTCCTGTCAAAGTCAGTACGTGGAAGGAATTGTTGGACTCTGTTGAAGCAAAGGCATTAGCTGAGAAAAAACGAAACACGAGTTTATTACAAAACTCGAAATGTGTACTTCTTCGATTATTATCCTGAGGAACATGGTTGGTTTGAAGGCATACCCAGGTACATGCATATGATGCAACATGTATACCGTACTAAGAATTTCACCAAACCTGGAGCGTATGTCAAAAGCTTCTCTCATACCGAACGAGCATTGACGCTGCATAACAACCACCCACTTTCCTCTTTAATCACACGCACTTCCTATTCTATTCCCACTTCCGATGCTCAGTTACAACATTACCGTCCCGATTGTGTACCCGAGTTAGGTGGAGTGTGTGAAGAATTTCGTAAGAACTTTGTAATTGACACAAAGTTATGGACATTTAAAGATAGTGTAATTGAAGCCACGATACATACTCGGAAGAAATTAGGTTTCTTTCATTTAAAATAATCGTCTTTTGTATTTAACTTTTTGTAAGAAATAGAACATCTCTACATGCTCGAAAAAAACACCTCAGAGATCAGTTGCTAATTGACCTTCTCAGATTTTTTTGATTTTTTTAATTTATTTATTGAGTGATTGGAAATTACACAGATCAGTACTAATTACTATCTCATGTGCATTTGCTGGCTTACATTGTAACTTATGCTAAACTTAACACTAAAAACTTAAAACTAAACTACCTTACTATAGGTGTAGGAAACTACAAGAGCCCCTACTGTGGACAATTAGAAGAGAAAATGTTCAAGAACACTTCGGCAGGAAATCTATTCTTAATTCTAGTCGGGAAGTCGATTATAGTGGCCAGGTTGTAGTGGACGGCTCGGTTAATTGTATTTAGGTTGGAGTAAAAATTATTGGAAAGATGGGCAATATGTTTGATGATCGGTGATATATTCAGTTCTTTATGAAGTTGGGCGTTAGAGATGAACCATGGGGCATGTGTTGCTAATCTGAGGAATCTATTTTGTACAATTTGAAGTTTATTAATGTTAGTAATAGATGCATTGGTCCAGATGGGACATGCGTAGAGCATTAATGGTCTGACTATTGCTTTATATATTGTAATGGCATTTGTTAGGGATAGCCGGCTTTTGGAGTTGATAAGGCATTTTAGTTGAGCTATTTTAATTTTTGCTTGTTGTTTTAGTGTTATGTGAGTTCTCCAGTTGAGTCTTGTGTCGAAATTCATCCCGAGGTATTTTACTGGTTGGTTTTTTGGTGTCCATGGAATGACCTTCTCAGATAGGACAGACCTATATTTCTTAGCAGTCTTTTCATTGCAAAGAAATATTTTTTGTTATTTACGTTAGTAAACACGAACTTAGCCCCTTAGCAACCAACCATCTAAATACTGCTTTAAGAGCGCGTCCATAGCAACGGCCGCTAAAATATTTTTAATGGACTCTCGATCATTTTAGCGGCCGTTGCTATGAACACTTCCCAGACATTTTTCCAAATCTACTTGCATTAGTAGAAAAAACATTCAACTGTCTGATCACAAAGCATCCAGTACCACCAACCCTTGCTACAGAAAATCAAGAGTAATGACAATTCTGAACTCGCGAAAGTGATAAAAGTTTATTTTTAATAAGCGATAAACTAAAATAACAAAAAATAACAAAAATCATTGTATGTAACTCGTCCTCTATTAGTCTTTAAGGACTTAGCCGGAAGGTTAACTACTCGGCTTCGCTATCGCTCCGCCTCGCAGTTAACCTTCCGGCTGCGTCCTTAAAGACTCGTTTAGAGGACTCGTGACATAAATATCTATTAAGGTTTGCGAAGTGAAGTGGTGTAACTTACTTTTCGACGTACGTCTCTTTTTTATGGTCGGAGAAATTGGGTTAGCGAGGCGCCTGCTTCCCTGATCGGTAGTTTTCAACGGTTTCTTCGATCAATACCAGGTGAATGCTAGAGCTGTACCTTAACGAACGGGCCATCGACCATGAGCGATCTTTCCTTCCTCGTCCTTCACCTATCTTCCCCAAAAACGAAAACTAGTATTTTAAATCAATATATATTTAAGATAGAAACTTATTGTTAATTATCATTTACTAAATGATATGCGAGTTATTAAAATAAAAATCTGTAATAAAATTTTCATTCTTTAATTTATTGTCACTCACTCTCCATTCATGAGGCTTTCAAATGGACAGGTAACGATCACTAGTGGGTCGTGTACGAAGTTAATGGTGATACATCTGCACCTACTTTCTTATCTATATATTAATACAAAGTACATTTTTCTGCACATTTCCTGAAAACAATCGGCTGGCGAGATAGACTTGGAAATACTCTTAAATTAAAGAATGGTTTACAAGCAAACACACACACTACTTCAATAAAAAAAATAATGCTCTAAATACTAATTACACAGGCACAAAATAAAACAAAGTTGCTAGACCCAAAGACATGAAACATCTTTCTCTATGCATGTCGACTCCCTGAATCCGAATCCGAAGCCCAAATTGCGCCACCACCTTCCAGTTTTTTTACATCGCATAAAACCATCGAGAAATTGTATTTTTTGCTTTCAGAGGTGGTTGTCAGACCCAAAGTCTTGACACACGTTTCCCTCCAATTTTTTTAAACGATTTTTCACGATTTAAAAAAACTCGACATTGATGGGACAATTGTGGCTTCTCATTCCGATTCAGTGCTTCGGCATACATAGAGCAACATGTGACATGTTTTTGGGTCTGACGACTGTTGTTGTTGTTGTTGTTGTTATTGTTTATTATTATTATTATTATTATTATTATTATTATTATTATTATTATTATTATTATTATTATTATTATTATTATTATTATTATTATTGGCGAATTCTCCCCAGAAATGGAAGACGTTAAGCAAGTAACTCGATCAATTTTTCTTTGAGTTCTTCTTGTTGAACCAATAGGCTTTCATTCTTTCCGAGAAGGCTCGTTTACGTTCTGACCATTTTGGTCTGTTCTGTTTTTGTTTAGGTTGCTCTGACGTAACTTCCCATTTGTCTACTTTGTGTCTGAAGGTGTCTCTTTCTAAAATGTCTGCTGGTCTTATGTTTGCGTTTTTGAGGTCCTTTCGAATTTCATTTAGCCAAGGTGTGGAATTTTTAAGTGACGTTATATAATTTAGTATCCTTTTTGTCAGTCGATTTTCCGGTAGTCTGTTGAGATGACCAAAGAATTTCATTCGCCTTTTCCTAATATCAATTTCGATGTTTGAAAACTGTTCTGTTGTCTTAATTGTTTGCAGCCTGTAACCGTCTTGGGTATGTCTTGCTCCTAGAATTCTCCTAATGATCTTTCTCTCTTCTTTTTTGATTTGTTCAAGTTTTTGTTGCTGTTGTTGTTGTTATTGTTATTATTATTATTATTATTATTATTATTATTATTACTGTTGTTGTTGTTTTGTGTTTTTTGTGCCTGTGTAATTTATTGTACAAAAACGCAGTTTTGAAACGCCTGCAAACGCCCGGTCCGATATGTGCTGCGCTCTACGGCGAGCAGCGAAATCACGTCTTATACTCCGGGCGGGTTGCATGTCACATGAAAAAGGGGCTGTTCTTACGCGCGGTAGGTAGTTCAAACATACGCTGTATGTATTTCAAACTTTTATCTTAAAATGTTGCAATAATGCAATTAGAACTTCATAATGTTTCCAACACTATAATAAAAACACCATATGTATTTCAAAATAAAAAAAATTAATATTTTTTTAATTACACAATTGTTTTAATGAACTTTCTTTTAAAAATAATTCAGACAGATAGGGTTAACCTACAACATTTTGCGTTCATTTCACTCGCACAAAAATCTCTTCTGGTATTCACTTCAAATTGTCAAAAAAATTGTGGAAATCATTTTTACATTTTGATTTTTGGGCATTGAAAGGGTTTTAGATGTCGCAGGCACAACTAGAACCTTTTATAAGTAACTTCCTGCACCGAGGAAGCGCGATTTATGGATAAAAAAATACTCACGGTCACTTCAATAACCTTTCTTACGTTCCCTTACTCTGCTAAACACCTTGATCCACTGTTATTCCGTGAGACACAATGCATAAAGAATGTTGACCATAATTAAATCTAGACGAACTTTTATTGCGAGAGTCATGGTATTTTTTAGGTGGGGAAAGAAAAAGAATAGTTAGACCAAGTGGAAATGAATTAAAATAAACTTTGTGAATAATGAGAATCAATACGGAATTAATACATTTTTGTGTTATTGAGCTACCTGTACATTTTTATTTCTGTCTTCTCTTATTTGATGTGACACATAAACGTCCATAGTTTCATATTATAGCTTTAATTTATGGTCATTTTAATTTGAAAAAAAAAATTAAAATGAAAAAAAATATTAAATTCCTTTTCACTGGGGGATTAGATTATACGAAAAAGCTGATAAATTAGCTAATAGAAACACAAATAATATTAATACATAAATGTGAATTGCACGAATTGCATTGAATGTAAGTAAGTAATTTATTGGCTTTAACCTCAGTTATATGCCAGAATATAATTATGGATATAATGTTCAGTACGTAAAAAAACCCAATAAGAACACAGTTACACAAAAATACAAAAAATTAATAACAAGAAACTTGAAACTAACAAACTTTTTAACATATTTACATTATACTTATATTAACAACGTTCGTACAACACTCGTACCTGGTACAGGGGTTGCCGTGATCATGAAGGCGGTTCGTCCAGGGAATTGCATTGAATATCTAGTACAGACAAGTGAAGCTCAATGCTCACATGAACAAATATGTGCAACAACCACTCGGAAATCTGTTGATTTCTTCCACGTCCTGACTGGTTAACTCAACTTGTGCGCATGTATGCGTTGAAAAACTTGACTTTCAATATGGTCAAAGTGTCCATCGTTCATGTAATTGCACGTCAGGGAGCCAGCAGCGATACTTTTCTGCATAAAATTCTCGGTACCGGAACGGGCCCCAAATGAATTATTAAGTTAATAGAAATTGTTGTATATTTATAATATAATTAAATAAAATATTCCCGAGGTACCGGAACGCCGTTCCGTCGCGTTCCGCCAGAAATCAAGCCCTGCTTTTCTGAACATCAGGCATGTCGAACTGCGCACGCACGAGGTACTTGCCCGCCTGGGCAGTCCGGCGCTCTTTCGGGAACGGGCAACTTCCCCTGACTCCGCACTCACTTCCCCTCCAAATCCAGATAGGGGTACATGCGCAAGCTGGAGCGGCGCGAGACGGCAAATCGTGGTCTCGGCCGAAAATATATTTGCCGAATTTTCTCTATTAAAAAACCGTGATTGAATTGTTTATATTCTTCACTACTTATTACTATTTCATGTTTATTTTCTTACTAAATTCTCCCTTATGTAAACATCTTTGCTAAGTGACCGGAATATGTTTCAATGACGAATTCTTTCCTCTTTACTTTCTCATATATGTACGTATACGCGGAGTAATATACGTAGTACAGAGAAAGTTATGTAATGTTGCACGAAAAACGGCGAATTTTCAGCAGAAAAAAACTAATTCCCGGACCCTGATAACGACTACTGACTATGGATAAATCCAGTTGCTAAATTAAGAAAAAAGTTGCTAAATTAAGACATGGTTTAGCCGGAATTCCTTTTTGATGAGTCCAATTGCAAGCAAAACGTCCGTCCGTCCGTCCGTCTGTGACTACTACTTGCGCCTGAACCATTCGTACGATCTTTTCCAAATTGAAGAATCCCCTGGCGATCTCGCTGTAGTTGAAGCTTTGAAATTTCGAAAAATAATTCTTTAAATTTTGGGGGTATTTTACATGAAGCTATTCGAACGTTTTCGTAAATTTCTCAAAAACCAATACAAATTTTTTCTTTAAATTTCTTCTAAGAATAGAGTAAATTACACTTATCAGGGTGGCATAGGTCCGATTTTCACGGTTAACTCTGAATTTTCGAAAATTGCAAATGTTTGAATTTTTTTTCGGCGTCTTCCTAAAACTATAAAATTGAAGATAGATATTTTCCATTAAATGAAATTTATTGTCCATAAATATTTCTTTTATTTAGTAATAATTTATTTATTACGTAAGAGGAGATTTCTTCACGTAATTGTACTTATGAATACATGCGCTTTAAATAATTTCACATACATTTTTTGGAAAACTTTTTCTGAAAAATAGTTTTTTGTTAAAATTAGCTAAAAATTCCGCATTTTCAGAAACGCTCAAACGCCATTTTCTCAAAAATTGTTATAATTTTTTCTATAAACTTTTACAACGGATAGTGCTACATTCACTCTTTATTATGACGTAAAGTTCATTTTGGTGTAGCCTTTGTCAAAAATGACAAAAATTTGTAATCTTTGTCAAAAATGACTTGCTTAAGGGAGGTAACATATTTTCAGGAAACGCCAATGTCTATAACTATAACACTCGACGTAATAATCACATCTATCAGGTGACAGTATCAACAGATCATTACAAAAATTTCACATAAAATACATGTACATTATTTTACATCACTTTGCCAGATGACATTAAACGATTAAATTCGATAGAAAAGTTTAAATCTCAAGTAAAATCGTTTCTGCTGCGTAACTGTTTTTATAACTATTAACTACTACTATTAATTAATATCTAATCATAACTGTAACTAATACTATTTCTTAGTGACTATACTGAACATCAAAAAGAAAGTAGCATTAATTTTAATAGTGATATTTAATGTATCATGGACCATTTGGACTGTATAATTCTAAAAAACCTATAACAAGTTTTGTACCGCAACCTCTGGGACAATGACCCCCATCTCGATCAGGGTTTTCGTCCAGTTTCCCTGATACTTTGATTAATGCTGAGATGCATTGCACGAGTAAATGCTGAAATATAGTTATTCAAATTATCGTTTCCCATGCTGTGGCGGCAGAGTGTATTATTTCTTGGTGGACATGATGAGGGATAAGAGCCCAAATTTATTGCTGATTTGCCCTTCAATATATATATTATTACATCGGAGTGAATACTTTTGTTAAAAATCCTGGCAAAAAACGCTCATTTTCATCTGTATTCAAAATTCAATTGGTATATGGCTTAGGAATGAGATCACAGAATTTTGAAAACTTGCACAGAATAGCACGTTACACACTCTCCCCATAGCACGTTACACACAGTTTTTAACTGCTTTTGACGTTAAATAAAATAAAATAAAAATCTGGAATTTAAGAAAATTACACAAAATATTTTTTTTGGAAATATGTCTCACCCCGTTAATATGCACATTTCCATCGATTTGTATACATTATTGAATTTGTGAGTGGAAGAGCTTCAAATGATTGAAAATGAAGTTTTTCGAAAACACAAAATATTCCTGTGAAATAGAGCTTGAAATTTCGCATACAGTAATGCTTAATCGCCATTTTCGTAAAAACGGCTGCAAATTTTTTAATGAAAAAATCTGTTTATGACGAGGTTTTACTCATCTTTAATGTTCTTGAAGTAATATTTCGGCTGTACAATTAAGAAAGCGAAAAGTTGAGAAAATGTCAAAACAATGTATTTGGGCCGTCGATATATGGCAGCTGGCAAGAGCATGTAGCAAGACCTTAAAGCCAGTCCACACCTAGGATATTAGAAAAATTTGCTACGAGAAAGTCTGTGCTATTCTGTAGCACCTCTAGTTTCGTTTTGTGTTGTGATATTGAATCATTCAGTTATTTATTATATTTAAAAAATGTGAAATAAATGAACAAGTCTCTATATGTTTACAATTCTCTCTTACAAAAAAGGAACAGCGCTTTTAACAGACAATATTTGTCTGTTAAACCTACTCATCTGCACATAGAAAGTTCATGCTTTATATCACTCTTGTGTAAATAGGATTACAAAATCAAAATACTTTTGATTCAATTTTTTTCTAATTTTCTTTCAATTGAGAATTTAAATTACCATGCCAATTTTCGACACTAGCTTGTCAGCTAGGTCGAATTCAGTCGCTGTCTGGAGGAGAATTCTAGCGGCCTGCAGCTCTGAGCGGTAGTTTTCCGTGGTTTCTCCGATCAACACCAGGCGAATACCGGAGCAGTACCTTAACAAACGGGCTACGGACCACGCGCGATATTTCCTATCTCTTCCTTATTCTATCCTTACCCCTTACTCACACTTACACTATCATGCACTACACTACCCCACATGCCTGGAGACTGGTCGGGAGCTTAGAGCCAGTCCTGGCTGGGGCGGTGCCCCGTTGATGGGAGATACCTAGTTGGGAAAAACCCGCTAGCCGACGGTAGGTCGGCGCCGGATCTCGCCATCCAGCGGGGGAAGATCATAAGGAGCAATTTAAAAAGAACCATTAAACTACCATTAGACGAAAATATTAGCTTTGAGCTCGTAATATAAGAGGGCATTAAAACTGACACATTGAATTCAATATGTCGTACGGGTTTAGAAGCCACATCAGTATAGCATATCACTCCTTGAAACTGGAGTGACGAACAATATTCAACAACAATTAGCAGGGTACTCATTCCCCAATGGCACAGCTTTTTTCGACACTTTCAAAAAATTGTGCAGCGCAACGCTGACACCTACAGATCGCCGTATTTGCAAAAACTGCCCTTACCGATTTTCGCCATACTTGCAACTTCACAAAAAGTTTTAGCTTAGAGCTTATCATACGTGGTTTTTCTTGCTGGCTCCCGGTCTATATTGTCTAACTCCAAAAAATGTTTTGGGATAGACTATTTAACCCTTAAACTCTGTTTGTGGTCTAATTTGACGCCACGTACAAGTAATACATCGGAACATTCTGGAAATTATTCACATGAAATTCTCCGTTTAGATATACTATTTACGTCCATTTCTACACATGTAATCTTTTCAGCTTTCTAAGATTGTTTTGTTGTTGGAAAAAAATTGATTTTTATGTGGATGGAGTCAAAAATACAACATTAGACATCTAAATTACAAGAAAAATTCTAAAAATGTGTCTATTTCGGTATTGTAATATTATGTTGCAGTGTTTGAGTGATAATTTAGTGTATTTGTTTATTACTATTTCGTAGCCCTGTTTCAAATATTCTCATGCTGGTAAGATAGATAGATGTTTTTCATCTGGAAATAACTTTTTTTGTTATTTTGTACATTATAGCAAATAAAGCAAACGAATAGCATCGTTTTCTCAATTAATAATTCCAAATAATATTCCTACATCAAATACTTATAAATTATTGTGTAAAACGTTTGGAGTAAAAAAAGACCCCAAAGTAAGTACACATAAGTATTTGAGAAACCAGAGTCGAAGGGTTAATAAATTATAAGCAAATAATTATTCTAATATAAATTTTAGAAATTGTACATATTTAAATACATGTAATTTTTGATAATCTGCTTGAAGATTATTATTTCGTTCATATTTCCTAGTGACAAATGTAGATATTACGTAATTTTAAGAATGAAACGTAGAACAATGGTAGAATAATAAATGTGAATAACTTAAGAAAACATGAATTTGTGTAATTTATATACATGGAAATTCATTAAATCATTTGAAAATTAAATTAATTAAAAATTAATTGATTTTCGGTAGAAAAAATGAAACTCATTATATATATATATATATATATATATATATATATATATGTTCACCTTATGTTGCTCTTACACCCCCAGGCATGGGAATTTAACTAGGCACAGGCGTGGGGAACACCGGTAGCTGGCGGGCGAAGGCCCAATTACGCCAAATACACATACGAGCGCGCGCGCGCGCGCACACACACACACACACACACACACACAAACACACACACACAAACACACACACACACACACACAAACACACACACACAAACACACACACACACACACAAACACACACACACAAACACACACACACACAAACACACACACACAAACACACACACACACACACACACACACACATACAAGCATATTTTATATACAAGCAATTTTAAGCATATTTTGACTAATAAACTGTTCCAGTGGCCATTCTAATGGTGCTGATGAAGTGCAGCCTCGCCGGATGTGTTTGTTTTTGGTGGAGGTCGTTGGCCCTGGCGCACTCCCCCGCGCTGCGGTCGTTGTCTCTGGCAGGACCGGTTGCACGGGCCGTGGGGCTGCTTTCGCGGGAGCCTCGCTCCGCCCAGGAAGAATCCCCCGGTCTCGCCGCAGGAAGACACGGCTGCGCATTTCATGAGCATTCTGCTCTTGGAGGAGAATTGTACCAGCTCTGATCGGTGGTTTTCCGTTGTCTTTACGCTCAACACCAGGCGATCGCCAGAGGAGTACCCTAACAAAAGGACCACGGACCGCGCGCGATCTTTCCTTCCTCTTCCTTGCCCTATCCTCTCCCCTTACACACACACTTACATGCACTACACTACCACATATTCTGGGAGACGGGTCAGCAGCTTAGAGCATGTCAGGGCTGGGTCGGTGCCTCGCTGGTGGGAGATAACTGGTTGTGGAAACCCCGCTAGTCGACGGTAGCTCAAAATCGGATTTCATCATCCAGCGGGGGAAGATCAACGCCACCTCCCGAAGTAAAAAATGCACTTCACTTACGGGACTAATGACCTCCTTAGGATTTGACACGCCCGAAGTCACTAACAATCAACCAAATGAATTCTGAAATTGTTTGCGACATCCAGGGTCGGATTTAAGGCGGGGCTGCAGGAATTGTAGCCCAGAGGCCCCCACACATTTGAGGCCTCCACAAAAACCGAAGAAAAAGTAACGGAAAAAGATAACCAGGGCGTAAAATGTATCAGACTGGTGATGCTGGTTAGAGTAAGATGTTTTACGGAAAATTAATTTCAACGAAATCACTGAAAAATTTGTTCAAGAAAAAGTGTGAGAAGTTCATATCGCATAGATTGTAATATTCATTTGTAAACTGATTTATGTATATAATGCTTGATTTATAAAATTTTAGGGTACCAGAACGCACCCCAAATTAATCACTTGTGTGTAATAAGTGTAAACATTGTTGCTACCTTCAGAGCCCCCACTTTTTGTCAGCAAAGGAGCCCCCCTTTGTGTTATTCAGATCCAGCCGACATCTCAAGGGAGAATGCTGCGCTAGAATAACAGGAAGGGGAATGCGCTCTTGTGTATAGAACGATTTTCCTAAGGTTGAGCCAAAGTGACAGTTCGCGAAAACAAGTAAACATCACATTATTTCAGGGAAGTATCCCTCCGCCGCGACAGCTGTTCAGCAACACCCCTTCCTAAAGTGCTAATGGCTTCTGTAAAAACATCCCAATGAAGAAGTCTAAGAGTTTCGCTGAGGTATATGCACGCACGTGAGTACGGGAAATATTTACATTTAATTACGTATGTGGAAAATCTGTTAACATGCTCTCACAATCAGTAAAAGAAAACTACCACGAATGTAAATCGAAAGAAAAATGATTTTAAGCCGGAAACACGTGCACCGGTAAGCATCTCCATTCAAGTCTCGGTTTTAAAATAAACATAAAATTTATCACACAAAAAGTAAATTCAATGTAATGTTTATAGAAAAAAAGAATTTTTACAGAAGAGCACATTACACTGCACTTTCTAATATCAGTTATTTCTCGCGGCTCACTATATTTTTGTCGGACAATGACACCACAAAAGGAAGTGTCGAAGCCATTTACAAGTTAGCCAACTGCAAACGAACGAATGTGGGAAGGGAGTCTTATGGGCACAACGACCACAGAACCTTCAGTTATGTTGCCAGCACTAGCTGTCACTTTGGCTCATCCTTAGGAAAATCGCTCTATATCTTCCAAGGAGACCAGCGGAGACAGGAAACTCTCAGGGTTGTAATGATAATATTTGTTAAAAGAGGTTTCCTATTCTATGAAAGATAATCACTTATACTGGTAACTTGAACAAATTATGTATGAAGTCTATTTTACTCGGTCATTTTTTCATCGGTACAGAAAAGTGACGGGCCAGACGGGATGTAATTTGTATAGATAGATGACGCATGCTTCACTTTCCAGTACCGTCAGTCAAGATAGTTGCGTAAAACTGAAAGAGTGCACATGAAATATTGCTCTTAAGGTTAGATAAAAGGAAAAAATAATTTTTACGAAATCTTAATTTTTCTCTTATTTAAAGGTCTCGTGGACATCATTTCATTAAGATCGGAACAAAACTATAGATTTGTGTGGAAAGCAAACAAACTTTCATTATATAAGAGAAAATAATTTTAAAAAATAAAGACAAGCTGAAGGTAAATTCGACAAAACACATTGTCGTTCAGTAAAATTTCTAAATAGATCCCGTTCAGGAGATTACTCCGGACGAAAAAAGGGAGTAAAAAAATTGAAAACAATTGACATGCTTTTTAAATAATCTAAAATAAGCATATATTACACAGGGTTGGGTGGTATTTAAATATTTGTATTTTAAACATGTAACACTTTTTGTATTTGAAAAACTGTACTTTTGACTTTTTTGGTCTTGTATTTTAGATATGTATTTAAATACATAAAGTAGGTGTATTTAAAAAAATTATTACTTAAAATACTTCAAATACAGACAAAGAAGAACATAGTTTAGAACGAGGATAGTTTCTTTTTGTTTATTTCACTAGTGAATGCCTCTTATTGAAACAAAAATAAATGCTCCTTTCGCCTATTGAATTTGGATTCTCTTCATTTTTAAATTATAAATCTAAACCATTAAAAACACCGAACAATTATCTGGCAATAAAAAAGCGTTTATTTGTTATAACACTAGATTGTGTTCATCCACGCCAGTTGAATGACTGTTTCCCTTTGCAGGTTTTATACATTCGCCTACTGGGGGTTTATTGTCTGATGATTTGTTTGAAAAATCCATCGATTAAAAGGAAATTCCATTTTTTGTTAGACACATTTTGGATATCATTTATACATATGCTTACAATACATTACAAGAGTTATTGTTCAGAAATTTGAATGATTGCCAATTACCAGTTAACTGTGTATTTGACAATTACAATATATTGTTTCAAAAAAAAATATTATACAAAAATTTTACATATTTACAGTAATTTGAGTATTTGTAGTATTTTAAATAGTTTATGTATTTAGCACATCAAGTCCAAATGCATTTTGTGTATGTATATAAATACTTATTTTTAAAGTATTTTAGCGAATTATTTAATTACTAAATTTAAAGTATTTTGCCCAACCCTGATATTAAGGCAGTTATTTTGAAACCACAGACACATGAATTTTATTTTTAAAGATGTAGTAACATTTGCAAACAATAAACATATCTTCACACCGCTTCGTTAATTGTTTTACCCAAATATTCAGGTAGCACCAAATAGAGAACAAGGCAAAAATACACAGCTCGCAATTATTAAAGCTCGAGATTATTAAAAATGTTAGAATTAGTACGAGAATAAATACTGATGAATTGGAATTTGCTCTTTTAGTAAGATATGAAAAGAACACTTACCTTTATTAAGGAAAGAAACAAAATCAGAGTTGAATTGAGCGGTAAGATATAAAATCTAAAAATGTTATGATTTTATAGAAATCAAAAAAATATTCCATTTAGAGGGGCGTAAGTAAAGCTCTTATGAGGTTGGGAAGAAAGGCTTGAAGAATGGGAATGAACAAAAAAAACTATTAATGTTTTACTTTATTCGATAATATTATTTTCATCATTCATTCGTTTTCTTCTCTTATATTCCTTGATTTTTAACAATTTTGTTCTTTCATTTTCTTCTTTAATTTCGGTGTTTGTTCATTTGCTTTATTTAGCCGATGGAGATATCTCAGGGCATCAACAGCTGTCCCTTTAGTCCGCGAGATTCCAGCGTTGAAATCCGGGCGGTGACAGGATTTTCGAAATCAAGCTTCTCAGCTAGGTCGTATTCAGCAGCTGTCTGTAAGTGAATTCTACCAGCCGGTTGCTCCAATCGGTATTTTTCCATGGTTTCTTTGATTAACACCAGGTGAATGACAGAGCAGTACCTAACAAATGAGCCAAGGACCGCTCGCCATCTTTCCTTTCTCTTCCTTGTGCTATCCTCACCCCTTACTTACACACACGCCTACGTGCACTACCTTATCACTCAAGTCAGGAGACCACTCTAGATCTGAGAGCTTGTCGCGGCCGCAGCGGAGCCCCGGTGGTGGGAGATACCTGGTTGGGAAAATGCCTGCTATCCGACGGTAGGTCGGAGCCGGATCTCGCAATTCAGTGGGGGAATATCAACGCCACCTCCCGACGAAAAAACATTCACTACACTACTACACATGTCAGGACACCGTTCGGAAACTTAGAGCTTGTTCCGGCTAGAGCGGTAGGTGTCCCGCTGGTGGGAGATACGTGGTTGGGGAGAAGCCCACTAGCTGACGTTAGGTCGGCGCTGGATCACGCCATCCAGTGGGGAAAGTGTCACCTCACAAGATAAAAACCTGCATTACACTTACGGAACTAGTGTCCGTTGCAATTGACGCGCCCGGAAATACGTAATAATTAGGGCTTGGATTTATGTGCAATATAAACAGCGAAATATGCATGTTTATATGTAAGTATATTCGGTAAAATATGCAATTAAAAAAGGAAAACATGCGAAATAGTATAATGTAATGTGTAATTATTTATATGTAAGTATATTCGGTAAAATATGCAATTAAAAAAGGAAAACATGCGAAATAGTATAATGTAATGTGTAATTGTAAAAATACATAAAATGCGCAATGAGGAAAATATCTTTACAGCAAAGAAAACATACAGAAATCATACAAATTGTTACAAGCGAGAAGCGTAAAGTCAAGGGCTTAATTTTGAAGTACAATAATTTCTAAGGAAAATAATGGGAAATGGAGTTAATGTACATTTCACAAAACAAAACAAAGTAGGTATTGCAACAAAGACATGACTTCGTGTCAATCAATCTCAATTATAAAATGTAGTGACCACATAGCACGTAGCGAGAGAACTGTCAGAGCCGCCTACACGCTGACGCAACTGTAACTGTTGGGCTTCTTTTCGCGGATGAGGGGTGAATATGCTATAAAAATATGCAAATATGGTCCAAATATGCAAAAAATGCAATTATGGTGATATATGCGAAAATATGCGAAAAAATAGCTCGACGATCCGATGGCTGAGATCACTAAGGCAGTAGTGTCGTAGTGGATTTCGGACCGAAGGGTCACGGAATCACGCCTTGGGCATTGTGTTCGTCCTTTCACCCCTTATCATCACATCGTTTCATTTTCATAGTTACCATAACATTAACTCTAATAATGGTCGCTATGGAACTAGATGTTAATACGACCTTAAATACTCGCCCCAAAAAGATGTAGAGCACATCGTAAATTGGTAATGCCTATGCTAGACGTTGGTGTAGCAGTTAAGCCAACAAATCTCGCCTGACGCCATATTACTATCACTCGATTCTGAGTCGTACAAGTATGAATTGAATTATATTCTCATACTTCATTTAGAGTTACGAGTAACAGTCATAAGAAAGTGAACAACTGTCTGATATATGGGTTTAATTTTAAATATTTCAAGAGAACTTCAACTAGGGACACTCAAAATATTTCTCTGTATTCGTAAGCATTGCATCTAAACATACATGTAAAATCACAGCCCTGGTAATAATATGTGAATCAACCTAGAAAAGGCTGCCGATGCCTGGTTTATTCCTTGCGCCATGGGCCGCAGCCGGGCGCGTCCTGCGGGGAGCCCCTCGCGGGGAAAGCCTCTTGGTGGTGGGGGCCGGGGGGAGGGCGTCTTCCTGCGGGCGCGCCTTCGCCGCCAAGGGCACTTCCGGTGCCGCCCGCCCGGCGGAGAAAGCGGCGCGGCGCGGAGCGGCCCATGGCGAGACGCGTCCTTGGCACCGCCCCGCTCTCACCGCGCTCTGCCGCCCGTCCACCCGCCCACCGGTCCGTCCACCCGCCCACCCGTTCGCCCGCCCGCCCAACCGTCCATCTGCCCGTCCCACTGCCCGTCGGTCTGCCCGTCCGTCTGCCCGTCGGTCTGCCCGTCCGTCCGCCCGTCCGCCCGTCCGCCCGTCCGTCCGCCCGTCCGTCCGCCCGTCCATCCGCCCGTCCGTCTGCCCGTCCGCCCGTCCGCCCGTCCGCCCGTCCGTCCGCCCATCCGTCCGCCCGTCCGTCTGCCCGTCCGTCTGCCCGTCCGTCTGCCCGTCCGCCCGTCCGCCCGTCCGCCCGTCCGTCCGCCCGTCCGTCCGCCCGTCCGTCTGCCCGTCCGCCCGTCCGCCCGTCCGCCCGTCCGTCCGCCGTCCGCCCGTCCGTCTGCCCGTCCGTCTGCCCGTCCGTCTGCCCGTCCGTCTGCCCGTCCGTCTGCCCGTCCGTCTGCCCGTCCGTCTGCCCGTCCGTCTGCCCGTCCGTCTGCCCGTCCGTCTGCCCGTCCGTCTGCCCGTCCGTCTGCCCGTCCGTCTGCCCGTCCGTCTGCCCGTCCCCTGCCCGTCCGTCTGCCCGTCCGTCTGCCCGTCCGTCTGCCCGTCCGTCTGCCCGTCCGTCCGCCCGACAGTCCGCCCGCCCGCCCACCTTTCTGAAATGGGCTACATCCACACCATAGAGTAAAGAATTACTCCTCTTTACTCTATGTCCAAACGCTTCACGGCGGCTCGTGTCTCCGAAGTGCTCTTTGCCTTCTTCGTTTGGTTTGGCACCTTTGTTATCCTCTTTATTAGACTTCTGATCCTTCGGTTGGTTTGTTGTTAGTGATTCCGGGTAACTACTGATGTCATTAGTCCCGAAAGTGTATTGCATGTTTTTCATTGCAAGGTGGCGGTGATCTTCCCCCACTGGATCCGGATCTTCCCCTTCCTAGATCCGGCACCGACCTACCGTTGGCTAGCGAGGTTTTCTCCTACCAGGTATCTCCGACCAACTGGGCACCACCCCAGCCGGGACAATCTTCAAGCTCCCGAACGGTCTCCCGGAATAGGGAATAGGTGGTAGTGTAGTGCACATTAATGTAAATGTGGGTGTAAGTAATAGGACAAGGAAGAGGTAAGAAAGATCGCGTGCGGTCCATGATCCGTTTGTTAGGGTACAGCTTCGGCATTCGCCTGGTGCTGATCGGAGAAACCACGGAAAACTACCGATCAGAGCAGCCGGCCGCTAGAATTCTCCTCCAGACAGCGACTGAATTCGACCTAGCTGAGAAGCTAGTGTCGAAAATCCTCCCGTCGCTGCAACTCGAAACTCGGTGCTCCCGGTCAGAGGGACTTCTTAATTGATGTTCTTTTCCTTTAGGGTCCCTTTTTCTTTCTTTTCTCCTACAATCTCCTTTTCTTTCGTTGACTGATTTAGTCATTTCGGACGCGTCAACGGCTAAGTTCGTTTGTCTCGTAAGTGTGGGGCTACTTTTTATCGCGGGAGATGATGATGATCTTTCACCCCTGGATGGTGAGATACGGCGCGGACCTATCTAGCTAGCGGGATTTTCCCAACCAAGTATCTTCTACCAGCGAGACATTGCCCCAGCCGGGGCAAGATCTAAACTCCCGATATCCCGGCATGTGTGGTAGAGTTCATGTAAATGTATGTGTCTGTAAGTAAAGAATGAGGATTGGACAAAGAAAGAGAATGAAAGATCTCGCGCGGTCTGTGGCCCGTTTCTTAAGATTCTGCTGCGGCATTTGTCTGGTATTGATTGGCGAAACCACAGAAAACAACCAATTAGAGCAGCCGGCCGCTAGAATTCTCCTCCAGACAGCGGCTGAATTCGAACTATTTTTATTTATTTAATAGGTAATTATTACATACAAATTAGAGAACGTGATGCTAAGTGGCTAGGCCGAAGGCCTTTAAGCCATTACAATACCTACATTCTACCGTGTTCTAACCTTTCGTATTCTGGTATTCACCCCAAATGGTCTTTCCATCGCATCAATGCCGCGGAAAAGAGACCATAAGGTACGGCTGAGGAAAAAACCCCTCAAGGAGGAAAAACCTGCCGTCAGAAGCCGAGTACATGCTAAAAATTCGAACTAGCTCTGTAGTTGATGTCGAAATTGCTGCCACCTTTGAGAGTGGAACCCTAAAAAACTCCCAGCCAGTGACACTGCAGT
This sequence comes from Teleogryllus occipitalis, assembly GCA_011170035.1. NCBI lineage: Eukaryota > Metazoa > Arthropoda > Insecta > Orthoptera > Gryllidae > Teleogryllus > Teleogryllus occipitalis. Next base: position 231,908 of record BLKR01001541.1, read on the forward strand.
GACATCAGTTCATGGGATACCAGGCAGGGTGCGGGATACAACTTCATTAAAGCTCATCTTTGAGGGGAAAAATGAATTTAGAATTTATTCTTACATTGGGCCACCGTGGTCCGCAGAAAACACTTCTTGGGACCGCTTGTGGTTCGTGGGCGAAGGTAGCAATGTTCACCCCTTTGAGCGAGCGCGGGAGGTCAGTGACCACCACGCCAGGTGTCGCGTCGTCCTCCGACGCCCGCGCGACGGAGGAACAGCCCAAACCTCGCCCCCCCCCGCCCCCCTTCCTTGCGGCGGAGGAAGCTTCCGTAAAGAGGAAACATCATTTCCAGGCCTCCACTTCACAAGGGATAAATTCCTACTAAATCTATACTAATAAAAGCGAATTTGCCGGCCCGGTGGCCGAGATCACTAAGGCAGTAGTGTCGTAGTGATCTCGGACCGAAGGGTCGCGGGTTCGAGTCCCGCCGCGGGCATGGTTGTATTTGTGTTCGTCCTTTCACCCCTTATCATCAATCACCATATCGTTTCATCCACATAGTTACCATACCGTTAATAGCAATAGTGGTCGCTAATGACATTAGATGTTGATACGACCTAAAATAAACCAACAAAAAAAAGTGAATTTAACGAGATGTATACTTGGCTTTTCGCGTCTTTCTCGGTCGTGCCGCTGGAGCCGCTTGATCTGCATCACAGTTTGATACGGTCGCGATCAAACGACTTCATACGGCAAGACGAGAAAGACGCAAAACGTCGTGCCGTATTCCATCTTGAAGATGATACATACCTTCGGCTGCCAAGTTACGAAAACACAACTATAACCGACATCGATGCCAATAAAAGAAGTGTATAAAGAGAGTTTTACAGTGTATTCTTCAGGATTGTCGCAAAGTCCTTGCAAAGTTTGGTAGGGATTAATACAACACAAATGAGGAAAATAAATAATTTAAATAATTCGTTGATAGATGCACTATACTTTTTTGCCTGTCGCTAAAAGCAGATGGGTTCCTAAAACATAGCACCATAGGTCAGATAGTGTCGCGGTAGTGCCTCTAATATATTCCGCCAGAGGCCAGTACCTGTGCAGCAGAACTGGTACCTAACGGATTTGCTAGGGGCCAGTGACAGTGTGTGAGATAAAACATTTTTAATCTAATAGCAATATACTATAAAATAAAATGAAACAAAATTATAGTATTATATTAAACTTTGAACCAATTATATTAAAAATTATAATCTTACACACCGTGGTTTGTATAAAATTGATTTTTTTCCTCTTTCACTATGATTAGATTGGAAGATAGCCCGAGCAACGTCGAGTATTTTGCTGGTAAATACATAAATCTGTGTTACTGATTTCCAATACGCCCAGAAATTGAAGGAAAAATATTGTAGCGTCACGTTGGAGGAGGACGCGGAAGACTTGCATCCCAAAGAGCTCAATAGCTTAGGCGCCACGGCGCGGGTGTGCAGATATTTTTAGACCAGGTGGACGCCGGCGTTGCTTGGACTGCCACATGGTAGTACGCAAACATCCTCAACAGTGGTCACGTAAGGGTGAGCCGGCGAGCATAAATTGAGCCGACTCGCTCACGCCGGCGGGTTTTAATCTTGGAAACCTCGCACTTTGCACAAAATTCACGCCGAGGCTGGAGCGTGTTCGTGCGTTGCACGGGTGACGAAAGTCACAGGAATGGCGCGGTGGGAGCGTGGACTCGAGGCGGGGTCTCTCTAGAAATGTGGTGCATCCACAGGACTGTACGATCGCGGCTGGCGGTCAGTTTGATTGATTTTTTCGGGTTTCCGGGCGCGTCAACTGCTTTGGTCATTAGTCCCCTAAGTGTAGTGCATGCTTTTCACGGGAGATGGCGGTGATCTTCCCCCGCTGGATGGCGAGATCCGGCGCCGACCTACCGTCGGCTAGTGGGGTTCCCCCTAACCAGGACTCTCCCACCAGCGGGGCACCGCCCCAGCCGGGACACGCTCTAAGCTCCCGACCAGTCTCCCGGAATATGTGGTAGTGTAGTGCATGTTAGTGTAAATGAGTGTAAGGGGAGAGGGCAGGACAAGGAAGAGGAAGGAAAGATCGCGCGCGGTCCGTGGCCCGTTTGGTAGGGTACTGCTCCGGCATTCGCCTGGTGTTGATCGGAGAAACAACGGAAAACTACCGATCAGAGCAGCCGGCCGCTAGAATTCTCATCCAGACAGCGACTGAATTCGACCTAGCTGAAAAGGTAGAGTCAAAAATCCCGCCGCCATCAGGACTTGAACCTAAGACCTCCCGGTCAGAGGCGCTGCAGTGGCATCAGTTGATGCACTGAGCTCCCGCTCCCGGTCTGGCGGTCAGGAAATACCGGAAAGTGTGTACGGAGCAGTTCATTTATTTGTAAATTTTTGTAAATAAAACTTGTATATACTTTTTAATGTCTATGTGCTTACATCCGCGACGCCATAACATGCAGCCTCCAGCCTTTTAAAATGTGATCAACTATTCGTTATTTTTCCAGGAGTTCAGGAAAAATGCAACAACGGATTACGCGGTTTCGATTTTAACTGAAAGATGCTAATATTTGATTGTGTTATTTTCCCTATTCTCATACTGAGCGTGCCGACAGAATTATAATTTTTAGTGCGTCACTGTTTGCCACCCAGCTGACGACGGCAAGGTTCTAAGGAAGAAGCCGTTCGCCATTAAATATTTGCTATTCACATGCCGGATCTGAATGTCGGGAGAACTCTTCCTTGAACTCTTGCTACCGCATGACGTCTTAAGCAGGGACGCTCACAATAAGAGAACTCTTTCATTGCTTTTGTTTCTTTCCCGTGTTTGTTTATTACTAAACAATATATATCTTTCTTATGGTCAGTATCTGTATACTTTTCATAAATTTCTGCGCGTCTTGGTAGTTAGCATTATGAATAATAATGATAAGTATAGTGATAAAATAATAATGATAATAATAACAGTAACTTAAAATTTACAAAATTAATATAAAAATAAAAACACTCATTTGAAAGCGTTACTATCAGTAATTTGAGATAATTGTTTTGAATAATATATTCAATTAAGTTAAAGTTAAGAGTTCAATTCAGTCAAGAGTTAAGTTCAATTTAAGAGTTAAATATAATGTTGGATTCTTACATGTTATATTTTGTTTATGTGTGTATGTGTGTTTGTGCGCGCGCGCGCGTGTTTGTGTGTTTGTGTGTGTGTGTGTGTGTGTGAGAGAGAGACAGGGGGGGAGCTTACTCCATACCCTTTCACTCTAAAACCATTTTTGCGTATGATCTTGAAAGATATCGACAGTAAGTAAGAAATGCAGATGGCAGAAGGTGGGTTTAATTAGACATTACCTCTCTCGAAAAAAGAAAATACTTTTTTATGTGCTTACTCATTTACAGCAGTTCTGAATATCCAAATAGGATGTACAAAAACTAAGGTGTAAACAGTAGACACACGAACAAGTGCAATAACAGAAACGAGAACCAAGGTAACACAGCAGCTCAGAGTAAAGAAAGTGGAAGCCACAATAAACCGAGCAAATAAAAAGGGAAAGAAAGTCGTCAATTATAGTGCTTCTGGTATCCATTACCGCTTCGCCGTTGCTTGTGGACAATAGACACTCACGGTTAGAACAAAAGAGAAACGTGTATTGTTATAGGAGGGCTGTAGTTGTCAGATTTCTCTCTCACTCGAGTGACAAGATATTCGATACTGTATGTAGTCGACACCTGCTGTGGTAGTGGTGACTAACGACTCTCGCAATCTCAGGAAATATCCCAGAGAATATTTTGCAGTGATGTTATTATTCGACCCTATGCTGTCTCGTAAGGAGTGCTAGCTTCCGTTGCGCGATCCGATGCTCGATTTCCGCTCTGAAAAAAAAAACAGAAGTTTTCCATTACAATCGCTTCAGTTTCTATGACGAAGAAAAAAGCTCAGGCAGGCCAAGTGTCCTAGAAACGGTGGTGGGAATACGCAGGGTTGGGCAAAATACTTTAAATTTAGTATATAAATACTCTGTCAAAATACTTCGTAAATAAATATTTAAATAGTACTCAAAATTCATTAGGTTTCAATAGCTAAATACATACGTACTTAAAATACTTCAAATACAGTAAATACAATATTTTTATTATTACATTTAATTGCAACAATTTATAGTCATTGTCAATTACAATAAATTACTAACTGACAGTCATAAATTTCTGAACAATAACTTATTAGTCTAACTCAAATAAATGGAATTTCCTTTTAAAGCGACCAGTTTTTCAAACAGATCATCACGAATGTATGAAACCCTCAAAGCAAAACTGTCGTTCAACTCACGCGGATAAACGTAAACCAAAGCTGAATAAACGCATTTTTGTTGTCAGATACTTAAATTTTAAATTTATTTTATTTTATGTCGCATCAACTACAAAAGGTTATTAGCGACAACTACAAAATAACATTAATATTTTTGTACATGGGAAGTTATGACATTTATAGGAACATTCACATTACATTATTAAAGTTTATACACATGTCTTATATATCCCCGTACAATTTTATGCTTTTCAAAAACTTGAGAAACCTATTGCATTGATCTTTGTCCTTTAGTACACTTGACATGTCGTTCTCAACTCGTCCGGTCATGTCTCGTCCGGTCAGTCTCAAACCTGGGGCACAGAAATAGATGATTAACAATCATAGAAACATTACACATATTACACATAACAGCTGTTTCTCCTGTGATCAGATGGGCACGTGTGAGTTTGGTGTTGTCAGATACTTGTCCAGCAGGTTTAATGATTCAGATTTATAATTTAAAAATGAAGAGAAAAAAATTTCAACAGCTGAAACGGGCTTTTATTTTTGTTTGAATGAGGCTAATTCACCAGCAGAATCAAACGAAAAGAAACTATCATCGTTATCTTCATTTGTAGTTGAAGTATTTTAAACATTTCCTTTTTTAAATGCATCTATTTTATGTATTTAAATACCTCTCTAAAATACATGTCCAAAAAACAACAGTTATTCAAATACAAAAAGTATTTCAAATTCAAGTATTTAAATACTGCCCAACCCTCGGAATGCGTCATTCTCACAACTTGCCTTAAGGCGTGGATAGTAAATAAAAAAAGGATCCAAGCCAAGAAACATCGCTAGCTGTGAAAGTCTGATTAATTCGACCCTAAAATGCCAAATACATACATTGTTATTATATAGCGAGGCAGGAAAGGTGCCACAACTTTCGCTGTGTCTGACCAGGAAGTTCTAGGGTTCGAGTACCAATGGCGGCGGATATTCTACAATAACTAGGTCGAACTCAGCGACAGTAAGGAAGACAATTCTAGCGACCGGATGCTCTAATCGGTAGTTTACTGTCTTGTGCGATTGACATCAAGCGAATGCCGGAGCAGTACCGTAACAAGCAGGCCGCGGAGAGCGCGCGAGCTTCTCTTCCTCATTCTTGTCCTTTCCTCTCCTCTCGCGCACACACACACACACACGTGCACACGCTTCACTGTAACTCATTGGGTTGGTTGGTTGTTAGTAATTCCGGGCGCGTCAACTACTGAGGTTGTTAGTCCCGAAACTGTTGTGCATGTTTATATTCCATCGAGAGGTGGCGATGATCTTCCCCCACTGAATGGCGCGAAACGGCACCGACCTACCGGCAGCTAGTGAGGCTTCACTAACCAGGACTCTCCCACCAGCGAGATACCGCCCCAGCCAGGACAAGCTCTAAGCCCCTGACCGGTCTCCCGGAATATGTGGTAATTAACAATCCCGTCAACATGTCGTGTAGTTCGGTGCAGCATAGAGCTTATCCCGGCTGGAGCGGGTTCCCATTCGGAGAGATATCTTGAGGAAAATCCCGTCAACATGACGTGTAGGTCGGCAACAGTTCTCTCGTTTCATATCTCAGTGTACGAGAGGTGTCAGGGAACTGACATCTCTCCTACACAACATGCACTGTACTTAAGGGACTAAGGCACGTCGTGTTGTTGTTGTTGTTGTTGTTGTTGTTGCCGAGCCAAAAACACGAAATTCTCACTTGCCCACGCATGAACACTTTACAAGACGAAATAGTTGTATAATTTTACATGAAATGAAATGTACTGGCACTTCAGGTTATAAACATTTCTTAGTTAATTTCTGTCTTTAATTGTGTTCAATCAACACATAGCGCAAGATTTCTTTTCTTTCTAATACATTTATATAATTTGTGCTTGTATGCTGGGATCTTGTATAATTACTTCTTTACAAATAATGTTGTCTTTCTACTTTCTATTATTATTATTATATACATTTCTAATATTACTATATTATTCTAATTATTATTATTATTATTATTATTATTATTATTATTATTATTATTACTATTAAGTAATACAATACCTTTCCTGAAATTGTATTCCCTGCTTTTTCCGAGAAATTAATTCTATGAATGGTGTATCCCCGACGACAGATGACGTGCAAAAAGTTATTCAAACTGCGAAAATGTTAAAAATTATAGTATTAATTTTGGATTCAGATTTAAAATATTATTTATTCATAGACAAAATCTGAAAACCTGATTTTCTGTAGAAATTAAGTATACGTAATACATATAGACATGTGGGTGTTTCCAACAAGTTAAAAAAGAAATACGTGATTCCCTTTTTAAAATGTTTGAATTATTATGGAAATACTAGCTATCTCTAACACATCGGAAGAATTTTTAAATTAAAAAAAACACTCGACCTTTTCATATAATTTAGTTTTCTATTCTCTTGAGTCTGGGGGAGGTTCGGTTTTGTCCCGTTTTATAACCAGCTGTTATTTATATGCACTTCAAAGAAAAACAAAATCTCTCTGAAGGCCAATGAGGAGCAGTTTTGCACACCCCAATTGATTGATTACTTTCCGGCAGTATTCAACAGCTAAGGTCATGAGTGTAGTGCATGTTTTTTTCACAGGGGGTGGCAGTAATCATCCTCAACTGGAAGGCTAGATCCGACGCGGGCCTGCACGTCTAACTGCGGGATGTTCCCAACCAGGTATCTCCCACCAGTGAGACACCGCCCCAGCCGGAGATATAAGCCCCGACATGTGTGCTAGTGTAATGCATGTAACTGTGTGTGTTAAAGCAAGTGGTGAGGAAAGATCAAGGAAGAGGAAGGAAAGATAGCACGTGGTTCGTGGCCAGGTACATCTCCAGCACTGACCTGGTATTGATCGGAGAAACCACGGAAAACAAGCGATGAGAGCAGCCGGCAGCTAGATTTATCCTTCAGAAGAGGTTGATCTCGACCTAGCTATCACGTTAGTGTAGAAAATCCTGACGGAATTTGAACCCTAGGACCTTCTGGTCTAAGGCACTGCATTGACATCAGTTGATCTGTGAGCCATCTAAGCCAAACGCGCACCCCAATCATTGCATGGACTTATCTCGTCAACTACGGGTATGTTATCCATTCCACATTGAAGAATTTTTCTATTTTTTTTTCTGGGTGAGGGGAACCAGTTCCTCAATTACACACACACACACACACACACACACACACACTGAACACCAGGCTCACGCACAGTTGCCTGTTAGGCCAAGTTATTACGTAAGGACTAGAGTAAAGGTATAATAGACGGTCTTAGGGTTTTTTTTAAAGTTTTCTCAAAATTCATCAAATGTATATCAAATTTGCAGTAGTTAGTCGGACAATATTGAGGATTTAGCTGGCTGCTCTGATCGGTAGTTTTCCTGGTTTCTCCGATGGACTCTAAGCGAATGCCGGAGCAATACTCCAAGAAACGGGCCAAGGACCGCAGGCGATCTTTCCTTCCCGCCTTTATCCTCTCCTTTCCCCTTTCACGCACACATGTATACGGATGTGCACTATACTTCCACTCCATGGCTATAACTCATTTCGGAAGCCAAAGAGCTTTCCAAGGCGATTCCATCGGCTTACTTGATTCAGGGCATGAACTGATCTCACTGCAGTGCCTCAGACCTGGAGGTTCTAGAATTCGAGTCCCGACAGAGACGGGATTTTTTTCCACTAGCTGCATAAGTATACTTGATTTTTTTTAATGTGGCATCTGTGGGTAGTATCTCCAGGATGGAATTTGGCACGACGTTTTGCGTCCTTCTTGGTTCTGCCGCAAGATGTCGCTTGATCGCGACCGCATCAAGCAACGCTAGCAGTATGCTTCAGACCAAGTGACTCTAGCAGTAGGACAGAGAATGGCGCAAAAAGTCGTTCCGAATTCCATCTTGGAGATACTACTCACAGATGCCACGTTAGAAAAACCCAAGTATATGTCGAATTTATCCGCTTTTTGTAGGAAAATTCTAGTACTGGATAATCTGATCTGTATCTAGTTTTCAGTGGTTTCATTGATCAACACAATGCGAATACCGGAGTAGTGCCCTAACAATCGTTCTACAAACAGCGCGCGATCTTTCTTTCCTCTTCCTTGTCGTATCCTTAGAAACACTCACATGCACTACACTAGTACACTTGTCGGGAGACCAGCACAGTGCTTAGAGCTTGTCCCATTCGTTAACTTAAGACCAAATGTTTTTCACATAAAAATAATTTAATTTATTCATGTTAAATATTTTATGTTGTTCCATAAGTCAATTAGCTTAACGTTTACTTCCCCAATTTATTTTCATTCATTCGTTGTTTATATGTAGCTGTTGTAGGTATGTAATGTGTGATGCACATTTTTGTTCATGTTTCATGGCCAACTGCTAATACCTTAGATACGTCTGGTATATTTTCTTAATTAAACAATTTGGCTCCTTTTCTTAAGTGTGCTATTTTAATTGCAAGGTGGAATTTTAATTGCACGCATGCTATTAACATAAAGATAAGCAACGATTTTTCATGGAATTAATGAGCATATTTAGTTAACTAAACGAAAAATATATTTCAATTGATGTTAAATGTTTGTGTAAAATTTACCCTCTCCTTAAAATACGTGTCTAAATGAGTGCCGTATCTTACGTTTTTATACTTGCCTGATTTAACGGAGGAGGGAATCTACAAGTATCTTATAAAGTGAGAGTATGCGTGATACGACGTGCCACGAAACGTAAGAACCATTAAAGTGAATGCTCACACAGGCAGAAATTATTTTGAGCTTTATTTTTATAAAAAATATATACCCAAAATGTTTTTTTTTCCCTAGGGCTTTATCCAGCCGACAGCCGGTTGCCCTTTACGTCCCGGAGGGACGCATACTCGTCCATACACTGGACAAACGCTCTTGCGGGCTCCTCTGATCTGGGGTCAGCAGAACGCGAGGCCCTCCGCGACAACACACACAAAGTCAAGGGACAAACTGCCATGCCCTAGGCGGGACTCGAACCCGCGACCTTCGGACAGAAGCGCTGAGTCGGTACTCGCTCTTAGCCACCTCGGCCATCCAGGGCGGCAATGTATTTTTTTTTCTGTCTAACCACGCAAATTTCTCTACGCTCGTTTCACTATCTTACGGAAGAAAAAGAAGATATCACTCGGATGTTGAAACGGGCGATTTGAATTTTGCAAAGAGGTTTCCTTTAGGCATGAGGATCTTTTTTTTCTTCTTTTTTAATGCAGTAAATTTACAATACTGGACAGCCGGCTTAGCTTCCTTTCCGAAGTAAGACGTATGAAAGTATTCGACCCTGCTGACAAACTAGTGTCGAAAATCCTGCCACCATCGAGACTGGAACCTAGGGCCTTCGGGACAGAGTGAGTGCAGTGACATAAGTTGATGCATGCATGAAGTGATCTAATCATGTCACACACACACACATGCACAGGCACACTTGCAGTTACTCAAATACCATACAGGAATTAGTAGATACTATTAATAATGAATAACACGAGCAAGGTCGGGTAAATTGTAATGTATATTGTAGATGTTACCCTAATATACAGTATTTAATGCAAATGATTTACGTATCTCTCATGTATTGTAGAGTCTGACATCTAACCCCTGTCTCAAAAAATAATATTCACAATTTATTGTCAATTATCAAATTTAGTTATTATTGTCAATAAGATTAAATATTCTCAATTCATGTCGTTCTTTGCGAAGTCTCAACACGTCTGTTCGGTAATAATGACGTACTTGTAAGCCTCTTTGTGACTTCAAAAGTTAAGTACTACATTAAGAAACTAAAATCCCATGGCATGGGCATTAATGTGGCAAGTTGGCAGAGAAAATAATGAAAATTCGTACTCACGTGTGGGCTGTACACCAGTACATTTGCAAGACATCCCTGCTTCACTGCTACGTTAGTTTGTAGACTGGTAGTCGTTAAATTGAAGCATATTATTGATCTAATTGACTAATTGATTATTATTAATGAATTACATATATATATTATTAATGAATTATTGAACTAATTGACTTATTGTTAACAAACTCCAAAGTAAATGGATATTACATGGGTGTGCTGAAAAGTGTTACTCACACGAGGCAAAAATTCCAAGCCTTTGTCTTGTAATGAAAGAATGAATTTTAATTTTTAATGTCAGATAATTATATTTTATAATAATAATGTATGTTTTTGGCATTTTAGGGTCGGATTAATCCGAATTTTGCCCGCTTCTCAGGCCTGGGCCCTGTTATTTATTCCATGCCTGGGGTTAAGGTAGACATCTGGCGAGTACGAGCATAATGACGAGCGTGATGTACGAGCATGATGACAATCGTATCTAGCTTCCATGTCTTCCCTGAGTTTTGTTTTTGTCACACAGCTATAGAAACTAAGACGATTGTAATGCAAAGCTACATCTGTAATTCTACCCCAACGGCAAATCGAAGCCTGGATCTAACAACGTTTTCTTGAACGACACAAACAGTTTTTAATGATTTAGTGGTTAAATAAATGTATGTAGGTTTATAGCACTTTAGGGTAGATTAATCCGACTTTTGTCAGCTAGCGATGTACCGAAGCCTGGCGTGGCCCTGATTTTATTTATTATCCACGATTGGGAGTAAGAGAGACATGTGGGGCGGATGGCATATTCCCTTCATTGTATCTAGCTTACTAGGCCTGCCTGAACTTCTCTTTCGTCACACAGCTGCAGAAACTAAGACGATTGTAATAAAAAGCCATAGCTTTTTGCCCCGACTGGGAACTGAAACCGGGATCGTAACACCAAAAGCTAGCGCGCTCACCATGAGTCACCGGAGGGGCAACCAATTTAGGAGGCTCAGGGCATCCACTGATGACACAGCGGTGCCTCTGACCGACAAGGTCGAGGGTTCGAGTCCCGATGGTGGCGGGATTTTCGATATTTGCTGTTTAGCTAGGTCAAATGCCGACCTGGATGGTCGAGGTGGCTAAGAGCGAGTACCGACTCAGCGCTTCGGTCCGGAGGGTCGCGGGTTCGAGTCCCGCCTTGAGCATGACTGTTTGTCCCTTGACTTTGTGTGTGTGTTGTCGCGGAGGGCCTCGCGTTCTGCTGACCCCAGATCAGAGGAGCCCGCAAGTGTTTGTCTAGTGTATGGTCGAATATGCGTCCCTTCTGGACGTAAAGGGCAACCGGCTGTCGGCTGGATAAAAGCCCTAGGAAAAAAAAAGCTAGGTCGAATTCCGCCGCTGTCTGGAAAAGAATTCGGCTGGCTGCTCTGATCGGTAGTTTCCTGTAGTTTCTTCGATCAACACCAGTCGAATGACGGAGTAGTACTGTATCAAACGGATCACGGACCGTGCGCGATCTTGACTTTTCCTTTCTTGCCATATCCTCACCCTTTACTCACACACACCTACTTACGCTTAGACGGTTACAAACGGTTTGTTGGAACTTTACGCGTTCTTATTTGAAATTACCTCAAGGGCGACGAGAACGAACAGCGACTTGCGCTAAGTTGAAAGCAGCAGCACCTGAATTACTTTGGAAATATCCACCGGCGTGGGTTACTACAGGAGCATACACTGTTGCGGACGGAAACCCGTCATTTATTAGATACATAGCACGGATAAATGAATGAATGAATGAGAAAATAAATAAATGAATGAATAAATCAATAAATGACTGGATCAAATTAATGGACCAATAAATGAATGAATTAAATATGTTAGCCTGGATCGCAAAGGCCAGGGAGAGTGCAGACGCGACGGCGATCACCTGAGTTCGCGTCACATTCGCCGGGGCGGAGCATTGTCCTCGGAGCACCGCGACGCGCGGGCGACCACTCGGCAAACGATGTTTTCCCCGAACAGGTATCTCGCACCAAAAAGATACCACCCCAGCCAGGACAAGCTCTAAGCTCCCGATCGGTCTCCCGGAATATGTGGTAGTGTAGTGCATGTTAGTGTAAGTGAGTGTGTAAGGGGAGAGGATAGGACAAGGAAGAGGAAGGAAAGATTGCGCGTGGTCTGGGGCCCGTTTGGTAGGACACCGTACCGGCATTCGTCTGGTGTTGATCGGAGAAACCATGGAAAAGTACCTATCAGAGCAGCCGGTCCCTAGAATTCTCCTCCAGACAGCGACTGAACTCGACCTAGCGCTTGTAGCTAGTGTCGAAAATCTTGCCACCGTCGAAATTCGAACCTAGAACCTCGCAGTCAGAGGCACTGCAGTAACATTAGTTGATCCCCTGAGCCTCCTCTCCCGGTATCAAAACAGGAAATAATCAATGAATGAATGAGTGAATAAAGGAATACATAAATGAATGGATCAATAAATGCATAAATAAATAATAAATATAAATAAATAAATTATAAATAAATAAAATATAAATAAATAAAGTAATTAATTAACTATAAATAAATAAAAATAAAAAAATACATAGATCAATAACTGAATGGATCAATAAATGAATGGATGAATAAATGAATTGATCAATAAATGAATGGATGAGTAACTGAATGGATGAATAACTGAATGGATGAATAACTGAATGGATGAATAACTGAATGGATGAATAACTGAATGGATCAATAAATGAATGGATCAATAACTGAATGAATAAATAAATGAATGGATCAATAAATGAATGGATCAATAACTGAATGGATCAATAACTGAATGGATGAATAACTGACTGGATGAATAAATGAATGAATCAATAACTGAATGGATCAATAACTGAATGGATGAATAAATGAATGGATGAATAACTGAATGGATGAATAACTGAATGGATCAATGAATGAATGGATGAATGACTGAATGAATGAATGAATGCATCAATATGTGAATGAATGAAGAACTGACTGTGGACGGCCACCGTGAGAGCCGCCGCAGAGAGGCGACGGCGGGCGGGCGCCACTTTCGCCCGGGGCCGAGCATTGTCCTCGGCGACGCGAAGACGACAATGGTGGCGGCGCGTCGCGGCGCGCGAGGAAGTGGAGCGCGCTGGCACGGCGGCGCCGCGACGCGCGGCCGACCACAATGGGGCGCCCCCGCGCTTAAAAGCGGCGCCCGCCGCGCGCCGCGCTCTGTTCCTTCGCGTCCAGACGCCCGCTCGCAAAGCAGCCGACCGCCATGAAGGTGAGTGCCGCCACGGCAGGCCGTTTTACCTTGCGAAAGCACACGTACTAGATTGTATTTTTTTAATTTTGTTTTTATTATTTTATTTTGTATTATTATTATTATTATTATTATTATTATTATTATTATTATTATTATACGGAGTATATTTACGCGGAGTTTATTTCGAGGGGGAAAACTTAGAAAAAAGGAAAATTTGGGAACATTTTAAAATCTCGTAGCTTTGTTACTTTAGAAAATAACTACTGTTTGCTTGAGAAAAATAATTTATGAAAGAAATTTGTAGAGAATTTTATTACTTTTAAAATCGTACATTATTTTTTTGCACAAGGATCGATCATTAAAAAAGTTATTACGTAAAAAACAAAAAAAAGCCCGAATTTCTTTGTTTTTTTGGGCTACCAAAACATTTTCATTTTCCTGAAGTATTTCGAGGTGGAAAACTTCGCGGTGTCTTACTAATAACTATATAAACAAAATTTTTAAAAATAAAATCTTCTACCTCCCTTTTTGCAAGGTGGACCCCCTTTTGGCTCCCCATCGACAGCACTAAGCAGATGGAATGTGCCTTCGTAGACATCAGCGGCCAGTGTCAAGTGAAGACTCTCGCTTGTGCTTGTGACACTGCGTCGCGGGCTTTGATGCCGACGTTTCGATCATTCAGGGGGGCACTCCAGCCCTGAAGAAGACCACGATACGATGGTCGAAAATTCGACATCAATGTCCTGGACGCGGCGTCACCCAGACAGCTGAGAACCTTTAGATGCAATGTGCTTCTGTTGGGACGTCAGTGCGAATCAGGGGTGCAGACTTCGTTGGGGTAGTGGTGTTCGTGTCGAATCAGATTGTTATATCCAAGTTCGCGGATTCAAACCCGATTGAAGACATGCAATGTTTAAGGGTGAATGTTATACCCAAATTCGCGGATTCAAATCTGATAAAAGCTATGCAATATTTAAGGGTGACTGTTAAATCCAAGTTCTAACCCGATCGAAGCCGTGAATTTTTTAAGGGCGTCTATTATTTAATGAAGTTTGCGAGGTGAAACCCGATCGAGGCGATTGAATTTTTAAAGGCGACTGTTATACCCAAGTTTGCAGGTTCAAACCATATCGAAGCCATGGAATTTTTTAGAGCGAATGTTATATATAAGTTTTCGGGTTCAAACCTCATCAAAGCCGTGGATTTTTAAGAGCGTCTGTCATACCCATGTTCTTGGGTTCAAACCCTCTCGATGCTGTAGATTTGTATGGGCTAAAAACATTCATACGCCGTCCTTCGAAGAGGGAAGTAAAGCTGACTGTCCCATGCAATAGATTTACTATATGTTAAAGTTTAAACCTAAAAGAGGCGCCTGAGCTAAATCTGTCGCCTGAGCTGTCATCGCTTGTTTCGTCGCCCGAGTGATGTCTTCTTTCGCTGCGAGATGGCGAAAGGAGCGCACCGAAATTTGAGTGAAAGGGATGTCGTGGAAGGGGTCTCTTATGTTCACAAGTAACAGTAAACTAAAAATTTACTACTATTTTGATTGATTGATTGAATTGGTCAATGTGTTTTTTGCAGTGTTTCCGGGCGCGTCAACTGCTTTGGTCATTAGTTCCGTAAATGTAGTGCCCGGTTCACGGTATTTTTTCTCGGGAGATGGCGGTGATCTTCCCAAGCTGAATGGTGAGATTCGGCGCCGACCTACCGTCGGCTAGTGGGGTTTCCCCCTAGCCAGGACTCTCCCATCAGCGGGGCACCGCCCCAGCCGGGACAAGCTCTAAGCTCCCGACCGGTCTCCCGGAATATGTGGTCGTGTAGTGCATGTTAGTGTAAGTGTGTGTGTAAGGGGAGAGGATAGGACAAGGAAGAGGAAGGACAGATCGCGCGCGGTCCGTGTCCCGTTTGGTAGGGTACTGCTCCGGCATTCGCCTGGTGTTGATCGGAGAAACCACGGAAAACTACCGATCAGAGCAGTCGGCCGCTAGAATTCTCCTCCAGGCAGGGACTGAATTCGACCTACCTGAATAGCTAGTGCCGAAAATCCTGCCGCCGTCAGGACTCGAACTTAGGACCTCCCGGTCAGAGGCGCTGCAGTGACTATCGCTCCCGGTTTTACTACTTTGGAGTGTCATATTCATATGAAGTAAAATAACACTTTTGATATTTTAAAGAGATAAGTGATGATCGTTTGGGGTCGATAGCCAAATGCGCTCTCGATATAAACAAGATACCATTGATTACAAAATATTGATAAGTATTTGTTTTCTAATATTTAATATTTGTTTCATCATATTGTCTTGTCTTATATTGCCTTATGTATATAATCTGGAATAAAGTTCTAATATACTCTTTTGGAATTTAATATCGTTCAAATGAATAAAAATACAACTTTTGTGCAATTAAAATGAGTGATTCTGTTCTGAATTCTGGTTTATCTTTGTAAAATTAAAAATGATAATAGTCCAAAAAATTAAGGGGTTATATTACTTTTTTCCAAAGCTTTTGTTCGTGTACTTTGTGGAAATTATCTTGAAGTAATTGATGTGTCACTATTTCTACTACGGCTTGGCACGGTGAAATACTTAGTATGCTGTATTTTATAGAGAAAACTAAAGGGGATCCATGAAGCAAATCGTTTTTAAGAAGGGGTCGATAAGTTAAGAAAGTTGGCAGTCGGACGTAAACAATAAACAATAATCTTTCAACAACATCAAGTAAAGAAACATCAACAATAACAAGTGACAATCACAAGTGATTGCTAAAAATGTGTTTATAAAGACTGTTCGAACTCTCACGAACACGAACGAACATTAATATAAATAATCACAAACACGAGTTTTAAGGGGGATGTATGCTTCAGAAAAGCAACTGTCTTTAAATTGAGAAAAAATAATGCATTCAAAGACACGAAAACAAAGGAGCCATGCGTACGAACATGAGAACAAATAATCGCGAACGTGGGAAAATACACCTCTCTAAACCTCTTTGACCCGGTTTCGCGTTAGTCGCTGGGCCTTCCGATTGGCTGGCTGCTTCAACCATTCGTACTCGTCCCTCTCCTATGTATAAAACCGTGCGCAGATCCACTCCGATGCAGACCAGCCCTGAAGACGACCACGACAAGATGGTCGAAACGTCGGCATCAAAGTCCTTGTCGTGGCGTCACTCGGACTGTCAAGATCAATTGCAGGCCATTGTGCAAGAAGGTGTTAACTCAAAAAATTGCCAAAGGGGATATTTGAGATTTCGTAAACTTGCATGATACGTTTTTTGTATTACTGGAAATTATTTCTTTTTTATAAATATTGTGATTTTCATCAAAAGTAGCAAAGCAACTAATAGGAAACTCATAGAAAAGTCGTTTTGACGACAAAACTAAAACTTGAGTTAACGCCTTCAATTGCACGATCTTGGCCGCGGAAGCCTACGACATCACCAAAGCTCTCTAATGTTGGCTACGCACCCATAGCAGATCACAGCGAAACACATACCAACATTTAGTACTAATCAATTACATGCATTAATTTCTGTGATTTTAGACATATCATTACCATTTTTGTATTAAGCATACCATTTAGGCATTCCATTAACTTTTAGTACTAATCAATTACATACTTATTAATTTATATGATTTTAGGCATGCCATTACCATTTTTGTGTTATGAAATATGATGTCTGTGTGTAAAACAAACTACGAGTTTTTGGACTGTGTTTCTACATTGCGATGATGACTCTAAAGGTTTTGCGCATTTATCAAGAACGGGAGTTCAACGCCACATTTCGAGTAAATCGCATACACTACACTTACGGGACAAATGACCTGGTCAGTAGACGCGCCCGGAATCATCAATAAAGCAATCAAAAACAAAAACAAACACAGTTCCCTAATGATAAGGCTAATGTGATGTGTGTGTAGGAAGTGGCATGGCGGTGTTTGGCGCTGAGTGCGCTGGTGTGCGCGTGGACGGTGCCCGGGGGCGTGGCCTTCGAGGTGACGGAGACGGTGAACGAGGAGGACACGGCGGCGGCGGCGGCGCCCCCGCCCGCCAACGTCTCCCTGCCCTCGGCGGCGGCCAACGGCTCGGGCAACGCCACGGCGCCCGCGCCGCAGCGCATCACGCTGCCCTCGTTCCGGCCCTCGCCCCGCGTGCCCTCGCTGCTGCGCCTGCCCGGCGAGGCCCCGCGCATCTCCAGCCTGCAGGTGAGCCTCTCGGTTGCATCACACCGTTAGCTTATCCTTTAATCTGTTGCCTTCAAAAGGTTTGCCCGATTGCGTCACGCCGTTTACTTATTTTAATCTGTTGCCCTCAAAAGGTTTGCCCGATTGCATCACATCCTTAACTTATTCTATCAGTTACCCCTAAAAGGTTTGCCCGATTGCATCACATCCTTAACTTATTCTATCAGTTACCCTCAAAAGGTTTGCCCGATTGCATCACATCCTTAACTTATTCTATCAGTTACCCCTAAAAGGTTTGCCCGATTGTATCACGCCGTTAACTTATTATAATCCTTTATCAGTTACCCCTAAAAGGGTTGCCCGATTGTATCACACCGTTAACTTATTCTACTATTTTCTTTGTTACCCCCAAAAGGTTTGCCCGATTGCATCACATGGTATTTTTTTCTAGACCTTTTATCTGCTACCCCAAAAAGGTTTACCCGATTGCATCCCGCGGATAAATTATTCTTATCCTTTTATTTGTTACCCTCAAAAGGTTTCTCCGATTGCATCACACGGTGAATTTTTTCCAGGCATTTTATCTGCTATCCCAAAAAGGTTTGCCCGATTGCATCACATCCTTAACTTATTCTACTCCTGTTATCTGTTACCCCAAAAAGGTTTGCCCTATTGCATCACACCGTTAACTTATTCTAATCCTTTATCAGTTACCCCTAAAAGGTTTGCCCGATTGTATCACACCGTTAACTTATTCCACTATTTTCTCTGTTACCCCCAAAAGATTTGCCCGATTGCATCACATGGTATTTTTTCTAGACCTTTTATCTGCTACCCCAAAAAGGTTTACCCGATTGCATCCCGCGGATAAATTATTCTTATCCTTTTATTTGTTACCCTCAAAAGGTTTCTCCGATTGCATCACACGGTGAATTTTTTCCAGGCATTTTATCTGCTATCCCAAAAAGGTTTGCCCGATTGCATCATGCGATTAACTCTTTCCTAAGCATTTTACCTTCCTCCTTTGGGGAGGAATCAGGCAGTCCTCATTCTGGCCCTCGCCCCGGATGCCCTCGCTGCTGGGCCTGCCCGGCGAAGCCCTGCGCCTCTCCAGCCTCCAGGTGCATCTCTTACCTAGCCCAGAGTGTACCCGGTTGCATCCCGTGGTCAACTCATTCTAAGAGTTTTAACAAGACACCCACTAATGGCGTGGCCCGATTGCGTCCCCCTGTCAACTTTTCTAAGCACTTTCCCTGCCTTCGCGAAAAAGCATACCCCGATTGCGTCCTGTGGTCAACTTTTTGTAAGAATTTTACCTGCCACCTCCATAGAGCTAGTCAGATTGCATCCTGAGGTCAACTATTCCTAATAATTTTATTTCTCTCCCAAAAATGCATAGCTCATTTGCGTGCCTCTCCAAGAAATGCATAGCTCGATTACATCCTGTTCTGTTTTACTCCTTTTTAACAGGTTTTTTTATCTGTTCAATCCACTGATTTTACAGAAATTTGCAAGGCGTATTACTGTAACTGGGATAGGGCATAGGAAGGCGGGGAGTTCATTTAGTCGGAGCTCCCTCTTACTTTGTTTCTGTTCTCTTAATTTAGTGATCGGATTTTGAATTAATACAAGGAAGATCTCGCACAGGTTTCATTGCTTCCAATTAATTTTATCAAGTAAGATTCATTGCTTCTGTCCGGCATGAAATAAAAAAGATTTGCCCGAAACGTTTTCAGTAAACTCCTTATTTAAAAGTATAAAGTCTGTTGGGTGGTCGCTGTCGGCAGAACCCCTGTTTTTCAGATTTCATTTTATTTCTGCGTTTGTAGTCTTTGAAATACGATTTGAAATGGCCTTTCCTTGCTTGCAGTTGCGCCAGACAGAGCATAAGGATGAGAGTTCTGAAATGGGCGGTGGTGACGACGAAGGAGGTAATATTTTTGATTTTTTCCTTTTTTCTTTTTTATTAATGTAAAAACAACAAGCAAATATTATTAGAGGATTACTAATCTTAGATAAAAAATTGACTATATCAGCATTCGTTTCAGGGATAAATGTGGAAAACAAAATGCCTGAATTGATATCAGGCAGATTTCTCAGAGCATTTCATAATATTTGTTAGAGACATTGTTAATTGAAAATTGGTCTACCCTTTCGTACCATTTTCCATGCAGTATTGTAGACCTGAGTCATATTTATCTAGTCTGCCGGGATATGCGCAATGTTCTTTTCCGCATTGTTTCTTTTATTTTTCTTTGGAGTATGATGGCCAGATTAAAGGTCATTTAAGACATGTACGTGCTATGGGAAGCAGCTTACAGACCGCCGCGATCTTTACTTAATCTTTGTTCCCTCCTCTACTCTCTCTCTCTCTCTCTCTCTCTCTCTCTCTCTCTCTCTCTCTCTCTCTCTCTCTCTCACACACACACACACAAACATACACACACACTTACGGGAGCACATATCTGAAGAAAATATTTTTCATTTTGAGATAGTTGAAATTTTTACCATATTATAAGTAAATATAAGTTAAATTTTGATACAATTTTATGAAAATATATACTGAAACCTTCCTGACGTTGACTGGTGCCAATTTGAAACAAGCCCCGTATTTCTATTTAAAAAAGCCCCACTTGGAGCGACATTTTTAAACATAATTATTACTGATAAATGTGATTTGGTCACCAGGAAAAGTTTACACTTGAAACCTAATGATTCCTACGTAATTTAAATATCTCTTATTCCAAAATAATGTTATACTAGCTCGGTTAATTGGAGTTTGAAGTTCATAATTGTTGCTACTTACTCTGCAACAAATTATTCAATCTGTCATCTATACAGAGTAGCGTGGAGTGGCGATAGTCATGAGTTATCTGTAAACAGCAGAGAATTCTTTTCTAAAATCATTTTCAAACACAGTAGATCGTGCTGCAAGAAACAATCGCAAGAAGTGGAAAAACACGCCCTTGAAAAGCAAATTTTCTAGAACACACACACACACACACACACACACACACACACACACACACACACACACACACACACACACACAAATATTTTGAAGGAAATTATTCCCGCCGCTAAAAACAAAACCGACAAGTAACATGAAAGACAAACTCCTTGCATACATTTTCGTAGACATTTTAGATGAAATAGTTTTGTACACAAACAACCACATTCTGCAAAAGATACTTTCTGGCTCGCTAGAATCTTGTAAATGTATCATCTATTTTTGTTTACGTTGTTAAAAAGATTGTGTAATGAGAAAACGATCGAATAAAATATTTTAGTGTAATTAACACCAGATTTTAAAGTATTTAGTTACACTTTATTTGCCTTACATCAAGCAAATGGACTGGCGTACTCTATACGCCGCGCGCCCGTTTACGTGAGAATTGCTCGCGCACCTACTTAAGGGTTAACAGTGACGTTTCCGCAGGTGGCGGTGGTGGAGGCGGAGGCGGCGACGGCGGGGGCTTCCACCCAGCTGCTCCGCCCCCGCTGGACCTGGACGTGATGCGGAAGCTCGTGAAGCAGTTCAAGCACAGGGGCGCCTCCGGCGACGACCACGCCCACCACGACGACGACGACGACGGGCACAAGTCCTTGCAGGTGCACGCGCAGATAATACAACTTATAACAACAACAACAACAACAATAATAATAATAATAATGATAATAATAATAATAATAATAATAATTAATAATAATAATCGCCTCCTATATTATTTCATGACGGCGGCAGGATTTTCGACACCAGCTTTTCAGCTACGTCTAATTCAGTCGCTGTCTGGAGGAGAATTCTAGCGGTCGGCTGTCCTGATCGATAGGATCGATTTTCCGTGGTTTCTCCGATTAACACCAGGCGAATGCCGGAGGAGTACCCTACCAAACGGGCCACGGACCGCGCACCTCGTATCCCCTTACACACACACACTTACACTAACATGCACTACACACCACATATTCCGGGAGACCGGTCGGGAGCTTTGAACCCGGCTGGGGCGGTGCCCCGCTGGTGGGAGAGTCCTGGTTAGGAGGAAACCCCACTAGCCGACGGTAGGTCGTCCCCGGATTTCGCCATCTAGCGGGGGAAGATCACCGCCATCTCCCGAGGAAATAACATGCCCTACCCTTACGGGACTAATGACAAGCTGTTGACGTGCCCAGAATCACTAACCAACCAACCAGCTGTCTTATTTCAGTTGTATACATACCTTTTGCGGCTCTCACACTCAACCAATCTTTACAAATGAGGTCTCTGAAGAAACAGAATTTCATGGAGTTGTGACGAATTGCTCTTTGACTGAAAAAATATGAAGGATTTATTTTTTAAAAAATCTAAAAATTCATGTAAAATGCAATCAGCAACACTCGACCGCATTTTTAATCTTTGTAGTTAAATAACTGCTAAATAAAGCGTTTTAGGGCCTTAAAAACTAACATTTTGGACGGAGGATAAGTGTCTTGAAGAAGAAGATATTTTACAGGCTTAATATGTCTGCATATAATGTATAATAATATTGAGCATCTTAGAATCGGATTAACCCAGCTTTCACCAGCTAGCATTGTTCCTAGGTTTGGGCCCTATTTTTATTCATTATCCACGCCTGGGGACAAGAGAAAGACATGAGGCGAGCATGACGTATTCCCTTCACCGTACCTAGCATTCTTGGCCTGCCTGAGCTTTTTTCCTCACCCACCCATAGAAACGATGTATTTGTGGGAATTCTGATTCAGTGGTGTTGACGTTTTTATGCGAAGAAATAAAAGAGGTCATCTTCGTCAATATAGTATGTTGCAACTATGTTGACGAAGACGACCTCTTCTATTTCTTTGCAACGATGTATTTGTCAGCTAGTGGCAACTGGCAAAGTTTTAGAGATACAGACTTTTTTTCTTTCCTAGGGCTTTTATCCAGCCGACAGCCGGTTGCCCCTTACGTCCCGAAGGGACGCATATTCAACCATACACTAGACAATCACTCTTGTGGGCTCCTCTGATCTGGGGTCAGCAGAACGCGAGGCCCTCCGCGACACCACACACACACACAAAGTCAAGGGACAAACAGCCATGCCCAAGGCGGGACTCGAACCCGCGACCCTTCGGACCGAAGCGCTGAGTCGGTACTCGCTCTTAGCCACCTCGGCCATCCAGGTCGGCGAGATCCAGACTTAATCCATATAATATTTTTTTTCACCATTTCATCTAAAAAACCCATTTACAAAATTGTAACCGTATTGCAGAAAATCAAATCATCCGTAACGCTTTGTGTGGTTTGTGTGCAGGACTACGACGCCGTGGTGATGGCGTACTTGAAGGCCATGAAGGCGAAACACAAGGGAGGATCCAACGGCTACGGCGGGAGCCCAGGCGGTCCCGCGCTCTCTGAACCCAAGCACAAGCAGTTCGGATTCGCCCCGACAGGCGGCGCTGATGGTGGCAGCGGAGGGTTCTCTGGCTTCGGAGGCGCGGACTTTGGAAAAGGTGGTGGCGAAGGACTGGGAGGGTTCGGGGATTTCGGAAAAGGGGGTGGGGGAGGCGGAGGGGGAGGATTCTCTGGATTTGGACAAGGAGGCGGTGGCGGTGGAGGATCTGGGGGGTTTTCTGATTTTGGGAAGGGCGGAGGTCGTGGGAACGGGTTTGGAGGAGGAGGTGGAGAGAAAACGAAGAGCTACGACAACGCCTTTCCTGGGTTTGGAGGAGGAAGTGGAGGTAGCGGCGGTTTTGGAGTGACTGGATTCGGAGGCAGCGGTAAGTGCAGTGATCACTTTTCTATGCCTCATTTCATCTTCATTTCCTATCTTGTCTTTTTCTTCCTCTTCTTTTTGTTTCTTTTCTTTTTGTTCCCCGTTTTTTCCTTCCTCTTCTTTTCGTTCCTCTTCTTTTTGTTCCTCGTCTTTTCCTTTCTCTTCTATTCCTTCATGTTCTTTCCTTTCTCTTCTTTCATTCATCTTCTTTTCCTTTCTCTTCTTTTCCTTCATCTTATTTTCCTTTCTATTCCTCTCCTTCCTCTTTTCCTTTCTCTTCTTTTCCTTTCTCTTCTTTTCCTTTCCCTTCTTTTCCTTTCTCATCTTTTCCTTTCTCTCCTTTTCCTTTCTTTTCGTTCCTTTTCTGTTCCTTCCTCTTCTTTTCCTTCCTCTTTTTCTTTCTCTTCTTTTTCTTTCTCCTCTTTTTCTTCATCTTCTTTCATTCCTCTCCGTTTCCTTCCTCTTTTCCTTTCCCTTCTTTTCCTTCCTCTTTTCCTTTCTCTTCTTTTCCTTCCTCTTATCTTCCTTCCTCTTTCCTTTTCTTCTTTTCCTTGCTCATACTTTCTTTCTTGTTTTTCTATCTCTTCTTTTACTTCTTCGTTTTCTTCTTCCTCTTCTTTATCTTCAAACTTTACCACATTAACTGAAGATACGTTTAGACTTTTCTTCAATTTCACTACAATTTTTACTGTTCACAATTTCTCCTTCATTTACAATACATTTGGTTATTAATAAAATTCTGAGAACACAATTAAATATTTCCAGATCGATTCGTTTGATGAAATAGTGCTCTCATGGGACATTCTATAAGGTTCACAATACATATTTACGGTATGTGTCGTAATGCATCTAATTACAATTCGAGAAAAATTGGCAAACGGGGCCGTTATGCCACGTTTGGTAACCAATTGAGTATTGTAATCAGATGTTACAGCACAAATATCGTAGAACGTTTTATCCACTTTGTAAAAATGTGTTAATTTAATGTTAACTTTCGTCCTATGCCTTAATTTAGTATTCACAATTTTTTTCTATTAGTGACGACACTGTTCTCAACAAGGAGAACAATTGAAACACACTTGGTTTATACTTTTCGACATAAGTGAATGTAGTTCTGATTCGGAAATAGAAATATAAGCAAATGCAGCTATAAAACCATTGTTAACCAACAAGTCAAGAAACAAATATGAGCGTGAGCATTTAGCTTTAAAGATTGGTGCAAAAAAGTTCATTCCATACTGGAAAAAGTTTTGATTGCTTACTTTTCTGGCAAGTCAGAGAAGGAGAAACCAAGTTGTCTTTGGACTAAGTTAAAGAGTACAATATCGTTAAATGACAGTATTGACATCAGTCAGTTTACTCAGTAATTAGCGTTTTAAAGAGGAAAAGTGAAGGCTATAAGATAAAGAAATCCAAAATATTTTCAAAAGAAGAGTGACAAAGTACGCCATTACTTTATCGTCCTAGTGTGGTAATAAAGTACATTACCACACTAGGAAAATAAAGTGCTTCATCACGAAACTGATTATAAGGGCATAATGTTTGACTTTACCTAACCAAAGTGCCATAAAAACATATACATTCTCATGAACGTACAATAGCACAGATTATTACGCCTATATTATGCATAAAATAAATACAATATTTATTTACATTTTACAGCAGGGCGCCCACTACGAATACTAACGAGATTGAGTTTGTCTATTCTCGTAATTGTTGAAAGCCAATAGCGTAGACTAAATCTTTACTCTATGCCAATAGGTCCAAAATCTAAAATCACATTGGTGAAATGAAGAAATTCGATGGAACTACATTAGTACACAAATGGAAAATACAATATATATATAATCTCTCATAAATATCTTTTCCTGTGTAAATGAAAACTAGTATATTCATCGTGTTTCATTTTATAATGTGTGGGTGCACTCTGGCCATGTAGTTTAGAACATCGATGTTTAGAAACATCTATGTTCAAAATTAAGGCATCGATGTCAATAAACCATCGCCCCGAAAGCATCGACGTTTTGAAGCATAGATGTTTTAAAAACCGCGATTTTATTCACACAGGAGGGATTTAACTTGACGTTGGTCAAGTTTATTGATTTTAATTGAAATTTGACTCACAAAACACAGCAAAAAATTATCAGGACATTTAACAAAACTTTTATTCTGTTTAGATAATTCTAAAATTTACGAACTTTATTAATTGACGAAAACTCTGGTTTAATTATTTTTCACCCTTTGTCACTTCGGTCTGAAACATTTCAACTTATGGATATCAGAAAATTGTTACAGATTTTTATTGTGATATGAGTTGTTTCATTGAAATTTGAAATAACAGGCATGAAAAAATATCGAACACAAATCCTTGAAGTTAAAAAACTATCGGCTTAAAAAATTCAAGTTAAATCCATCGATGATTTTGAAAAAAACATCAATGCTCCAAAAACATTGAGATGGAAGTCATATTCCTGTTGTAGGCCTTGTTGAAAAAGTGACCTGGTGGTTTCTTCGTTGTTTGCAGGCGGCGGGAAAGGGCAAGGGGGTAAGGGTGGGGCTCTGTTGCATACAAGCGGTCACCCTTACCCGTACCACGTCGAACACGACGATGCTGTGGGCTACCGCATTCCCTCGCCCATCTACCACCATGTAAGTGCATTTATTTTGTTTATTTTGTTTATTTATTTTATTCATTTTATTCATTTTATTCATTTTATTCATTTTATTCATTCCATTCATTTTATTCATTTTATTTATTTTATTCATTTTATTCATTATATTCATTTTATTTATTTTATTTATTTTATTTATTTTATTAATTTTATTTATTTTATTCATTTTATTTATTTTATTTAAAGTCAAAGCCAGAAAAACCTGTTTATCTTCGTTTACCTTTATTTAGGTATGCTGAAGGAAAGCATGGATCTTCTCGATTTAAATCTCTTATTGTATTCAATGAGACTCCGTACCCCCCGAGAAAATGTAGAACGGCCAACACCAACGCGAATATACAGGGCACATTGGATTTGCAAGAATACAAAATGGAAAATATATAGGAGTCATTTCAGAAGCAAAAAAAGTGTTCCTTATAATATTAGCAACAAATAACTTCTAAACCATTTCGACCTCAAAAGAATGTATTCGAGTTGGAAGTGTTTATTCCTAATATTCTAATTGCCTCGCAGCCTGTATGTCTCCGGAACTGTGGGCGTATTTACAAGAATCGAAGCGCTATGTAGACTCGGGAAGTCATTAGAGTCATTTGCGGACAGCGAGTGCACAGCAATTTTAACAGCCAGCTGACGACGTCGAACGCGATCACAGGCCGTGCACGATACAGGACTGTTGTAATATGCTCCCAAATTCCATTCACTCACGAATGCTGCGTTTTTCGTCACTTGAAGTAAAAGCAGATTTTTGCGGCATTCCGTACCTAGAAAAGTCCCCAACCCCTCGTCTCATTAAGCACATTCCTCAGGATTTTATAAAAGAAGAAAAATTGTCAAGAAATTTCACTACAGAATTGAAGCGTTTCTCATGAAAATCACGTGAGAAACATATGTTCAACCAATTGAAAAAATGGTGGTATGTTTTTCTAGGGTTCTAATTTTTTTTAATTAAAAAATCCAGTATTTTTATTTTAATTGTATTTTTTAAAATTTAAATCAGATTTAAATCCATAACAAATGCGTTTAAAGTCTGGATCAGTTTTAATCGTTCCAGAGTATTATTCTGGGTAAGTGTTCGTTTGTTATTAGTACAATACGTGTTTTATAAATACACTTACTCGTACATTTTTCAACACTTTCCCGCCCTAAGCACCAGAAAGTGCCCTACGAGGAACTCTCCCTTACCGTCCATAGCGCCCGTCGACGTTTTCCCGTATATTCTACTATCTACGGGGTTTTTGTAAACTATGTGATGCTACCTTAACAATTGAAAGCGTATTCACGGACGTGTATTGCACGGCTTGAATTTCTCGTTCATATTTGATTGTAAGTGTAATCAGTTCTCGTTGGATGAAAAACTGTTCGACTGTAGTTTCATTTATCCATTAAATAAATAAACTATTCTTTATATTTTACTATGAAGTGTCATATTGTACTAAACAATTAACCTGATAAAGTCAAGACGAAGTCGCAAAAACATCAAACACAAAATATCGATGTCGAATGTTCTTGTTGACTGAAATAACATTTTCGAGAATGTTATTGAAGAATGAAGTTTAAGACGCTACGATTTAGATCACGTAACTCAAAAATAGGATAAATAACTATTTTTATTGGAGAAATTGCTATCCTATAAAGTCTGAATAGCTCGACGTGATGCAGTTCTTGGAGACCTGCTTTCCGTCGAAGACTTTCCGCATCGACTTCGCCACACAGCGCCCGGCAAGCCGACTAACGGGCGAGTCTACGAGGGCGATTGGAGGCGGGTGGACTGATGATTGCAAACGGTTACTAGACCCATTGAAAAAGGATTAGGAACGATTACTAACTAGTAGTAACTAGTATGAGACTTCTAGTCTCTTTAGCTAGGTGTACAATAGATAATGAATTAAAAGGTTATAAATATTCGTAGAATAAAAGAAGTTAGTTTGTGCAGAATTTGTTAAGTGACAGGTGAAAATTTCGAAGACGTACTGCCAAGGTGAATGGGCAGAGTTGAAGAAAATCATGGCAAAGATCAGGGAATGCAAGAGAATATTAAACGCAATTTGGTGGAATCGTAAATGAGCGTTGATTATAAGGAATGTTGAACAAAGTTGAGGTGACGAATTTAATGTAAAGCAAATACAACTGGGATGTTACAATAGAATGTATAGTTGTAAATAATTCACTATTACTATTATTATTAGCTTTTTTGTTGGGAATGGTGTTATAATTTCCATGCCACGCTAACTTGCCCGCCCGTCTCCCACCCACATTTGCCACCCACGCGCTGTCTCCGCCGCCGTCGCCGCCGCAGGGTCTTTGCTGCGACGACCGCGATCTGCGCAGCATCTTCCGAATGTAAATCTCCTTTACAGAACTCTTATCGCGGCTCTTTATTAACACCGCGCTCTATGAAAGAGTGGAGGGAGGGGTACACGAGCGCTCGACTGCTCATTTCTCTCTGGAAACTTCAAAGGAGAAAGGAGACGGAGATAACTTCATCGCATTGCCTGACTTCTTCCTGTCTTCTTTCATGTGCTACATTCCGAGCGATAATGGTTTCTAAAAGAACACATTTTTGTCATCCTTTGGCAGCAAATCCTACTTTCTGAACTTTAATATAATTCAGAAGCTACAATATGGAGAACTGTTAGAGGACATATTCGAGACGTAAGACAAGATATTGATAGAAAGATAGAGAGATAGAACGAGTGAATGAAGTCAGTGGTAGATATTTCTCACTGAGAACAATCAAGGAAACAGACGATGAAGGAAGGTAAATCGTTATCTCAGGTTGGACTTTTGCCCTTCAGTTGCATGAACTGGCAATGAGAAGCCCCTTCAACTATGAAGCAAAAGTCCGGACCGAACACATCCAGTTAGTCAATGATGCTATTTAGTTGCAAAGAAATCATGATGCACTCATTTGAAAGATGATTTTGCAGGGAAAGTACCAGATGGCTTGAAGGCGCCCCTGTCCCCTCTCATTCAGTATCATATTTCGGAGTGGACTTCAGCTAAAGAGCTGATTTTGTGAAAACCCAACAAAGTTTTAAAACAGCCATCACAATTCAAATCTGATTTTAAATTTAAGATCGTTCGATCTACAATATTATATACCGTATAGATATTTTGTACTGTCAATATAGGCAGCTTGGTTGATTGAAAGTTCAGAATTGTATTTATTCTTATATATTTAATGATGTGTTAATATTGCCCAGTCTTTTTTTCGCAACCTAGTATTTGTCTACCCGTGAAAAATCGACATTATCGAAACGGTGCTCCGCCTGATCCATATTCCGAAGGAATATATGATTCGCTAAGGGATATTAACGGAAACTGAAGAATAATAAAAAAATACAGGAACTGCCGGACGCATAGTTTTGCAATTTGATGGTTTCTATCTCATTATTATGAAGACAGTTTTTAAGACTTGTAGCCATATCTGAAGAGGGCAGATAATTTTAATTCAGTAATTTTGATGGTATAATAAGAGTGAAAATGAAGCAATGGTGGAATCGTAAAAATGGATAATTGAAAGAACTCTGAAAAAAGCTATCATAAACTCTCTTTTCCACCACAGTTTCTGCAAGGCTCGACCGGGTTTTGAAACCTAGTACCTTAGGGGAAAACGGCAAGCTGTCTGCCCATATCAGCAGGGCTGCTCAAGACGGCGGCCCACATGGGTTATCCTGGCCCGGCGATCACCCGACAGGGTGACTCGTGAGACCCTTTCTTTGTAATAGTCGGTGCTCGGGCGCAATCGGCTCTAGACTAGTGAACAATGACTGGCACTGACACGTGTTACAAGCAGAATGACCCCAGGTCTTGCATTTTAGCAGACGCGCACAACAACGCGGGTTTCCCTCACGCGACTTAAAGGCTCGGAAGGAAACAAAAGAAGGGAAGGTGTGGTCGCGGAAATCCTTGGCAGGCCGACTGTGCCCCAACAGCATCGCTCGCCCTCGCGGTCCGAGCGAACTCTTCTGAAGGGGTTTGCAGCGCTCAGACCTGCAAAACTTTCCTCTAATGTACTTTATTGTGGAGGAAGAAAGCTTCCCAAATGGTGTATATATCTCACGTAATTTTTCGTTTTATCTAAATCCCTTTTCTTTACGTAAGTTATTTGTGTTCATGATGGCACATTAAGTAAAGTTGCGACGGCTTCTGAAAATAAATAGAAGTGTGGTAGATCGTATCATTTGCACCGTAAAGCCTTGTGAAATAAAATACAATTCACTAGCTTAATTTGACGTATTCAGATGGATCATTCATAATATGGAAGTTCATAATAAAAATTACTTTTTGATTGATTAGTGATTCCGAGCGTGACAACGGACAAAATATTTATTTCTGTAAGTGCTTTCCTCCTGAGATGGGAGAGACCTTCTCCCGCTGGGTGGCGAGATTCGGCGCCGACCTGAGAGTCGCCTAGCGAAATTTTTCTAGAACCAGGTATCTCTCATCTGCGGGGCATCGCCACAACAAAGAGAAGCTCTAAGCTCCTGACTAGTCTCCGGACATGGGTGGCAGTGTAGTGCATGAAGGGAGAAATTTTGAACATAATACAGTTCCCTGTCTCGTCTATCCTCGACAACAGAGAGTCGCACGAGAAAGAATTTTTCCAAAAGAAGAACTTGGCCGTGGATGTCCCTCGCTGAGTGAACATCGTCCCGGCGCGCCCCGAGATTAGATCCGAACCTAGATTTGCTGCAGATGCTCGAAAGTCAGTGTACTGTGCCCCGCTGGGGGGAGAGTCCTGGTTAGGGGGAAAGCCCACTAGCCGACGGAAGGTCGGCGCCGGATCTCGCCATCCAGCGGAGGAAGATCACCGCCATCTCCCGAGAAAAAACATGCACTACACTAACGGGACTAATGACCAAAGCAGTTGACGCGCCCGGAAACACGAAAAAATCAATCAATCAATTACATATTGCTTTTCGACTATTATTTCTAATTGACCTTGTTATCAAATTTCTCGTTTTTTGTGTTTTATTTGTCACATTTGGATTTCCTAAAGTATCTTTATCTATTCAATTATCTGGATTTGAATCATTATTAATTAATTAACTCCGCTGCGCTATAGTTTCTACATATTTGTACCTTCTTCGCCATCTGTTTTCTTTCGCATTTAATTTTCTTTGCCTGTTTATCTTTTTTTTCATCTCCATCAGCCATCTTCTTCATCTCCATCAGTCTGTTGAAGACTAGATCTACTACTAACTCAAGCACCTCGGTCGATTTTAAAGCAAAGTTAAATAAAGCTTTGCAAAAGATGATGAACCGTCCTACTTTCCTCGACTCCTGGGCATCTATCCGGAATGGTCGCTACGAAGTTGGAGGAAAGTATGCGCGGTCTGTATTCGAGATTTTTGCAGTGAAGTTGCATAATGTGACCGCGAAATTTAAAAAATCTTAAGTTGAGCCAAATGCAGATAAACTGGAGATACACACGCGGTGAAATTCTCTACGGATCTTCTGAGTAAACATATATCCAGATCAACTGGCAAAATAACTGGTGAAAAAGATTATTGTGGAGTTAAATCCCAATGATATAGATAGTTGCTACAGTGTGGGACCAAATCTTTATTTTAAGGCTACATCCCTGGAAAAACTCCAGAAAGCAAAAAAAAAATCTGGCGTGACAATTCGCGAAGGTTACATAAAGATCCACCTAAATCTCTTTAATGCAGATGATTACTTGTTCTTCTGAGAAAAGTATGGTCAAAAAATGGGATTCTAATCATAAAAACAAGTAGCCGCTCTCCCGCGTTCACATAAAGGCCAAGTTGCAACCTCAGCATAGGAGTACCCCCCCCCTGCACTGCTACCTCCTTTCGCCACAGCCTAACGCATTGTTGATATTTCGAAGAAAATTTCCTTCTTCTTTGCATTTTCATTATTTCCTTGTTTTATTAACAGACCTTTCTCAAGGCAATACTGCATCCTCCTGTTTAATATATTGCATCTTCCTGAACCGTTGTCTGACATTACCAATACCAGACGTACCAATACCGAGTCCTTGTAATTACAAATTAAATCCCCTTTTTGATCATTATTTGTAGGCCAAATTAATGTACAGTCGTTCTATTTTCATATTGATGAAGTAAGAGAGTTAGTGTTGCAGCATATTTATGCTTTCCTTGTTAGAACAACGTGGTTGAAGTTGTCACTTATCATTTCATTTGTTTCACTACTTGATTATCGTTTTCTAAGAACCGACAGAACCCAATAGTCGCAATCACGAAGTAATCACTTTGCTTCGTGGATTGTATTGGGTTTGTGGTTATAGATAGAGCTGCTCTTCAGTCTCTTTTGGCCTTTTTCAAAATCTGCCCTCCCTCCCCCCTGCTCCAGACACATCTCTGGTCTCCGGGTTCCTTCTCCGTTACATTGTTACTTACGCTTTTCGCCGGAACGGGATCATCCCTCCCCTGGGCTGTCAGAAGTAGCTCGTAGATCCATCTCCGTGAGTCAGTTTACTTTGCCGAGGTAACCCATAATCCTGTTTCGACTGTAAAAGGCACGCTTGGAGAGGGTATTCTACAGTGCGACTATTTTATTAGTAGGCCGCGATCGTAGAAAATTCAGCTGGGCCGACGGGTCCACGCCAGCGAACGCTGCGCTGAACTCCCCTGGGAACGAGCTGTTCCAAAGTCTCGCCCTGCAAAAGGCACGCTTTCCAGTCTTGTTGAATAATCGGTTTGTGATGGCTTGTATGCGAATTTGTTGCGTATATACGACCTTTCAGGAATTCCCAAAGATAGAAAACTCACCGAGTCAAATCAGGAGAGTGTGCAGGCCACAAATCGTGTGATAACTCTGTCTTCATAAACACAATATAAACTCTTAAGGCAACTGAAGCATTGTGTGAGCGTTTACGGAGTTCTTTTGATAATGACCGTGAAAACGCTCTTCATTTGTCATCGTTTTGAAGAAAGGCTCCAGGATACGATGCACAGAATGGTCTACTCTTAAGGGTATCTCAGCATGTAAACTCTTACGAAATCTCTGCGAACTCCATAAACGCTCGCACATTGCATCGTATCCTGGAGCTTTTCTTCCAAACGTTGACAAATGAAGAACGTATTTGTGGTCATTATCAACAGAACTCCGTAAACGCTCACACAATGCTTCAGTTTCCTTAAGAGTTTACATGGTAAGATATGGTAAGATGGACATTTCACGTACGTGTGATACACAAACACTTTCTGTGTTCACTAGTGTGAACCTTGAGCAAGCCATCACAGACCGAATATTCAACAAAAGTGTGCCTTTTTCAGGGCAAGCCTTTTTCAGGGCAAGCCTTTTTCAGGGCAAGACCTTAAAACATCGCGTTCCCAGTGGAGTTCAGCGCAGCGTTCCGCGACGAGAGAGAGTTTGTCGGTCGAGCAGAATTTTCAACGATCGCGGTACACAAATAAAATAGTCGCACTGTACACCGGGTCCGGGAAAAAAGTATTTGGTGCGATTACAAATTGTCAGTGGGTTTGCCTCGCCATGCCACTCTAAACAAACCTTCACAACCTCCGTATAAATTGGAATACATAAACTTGGTGCAAAGCGTACATGGGTGCAACTGTCTCAAGATATCTAGATGGTTAGGATGAAGAAAGTGGTGTCACATACTGACTGGGTGACCCCTCCATTCTACAGCACAAGAATCCCTCGCAGGCGGGATTCGAGTCACCGACCCTTGGAGCCATTTCCTCTAAGGATGTTTTTGTTATTTAAGGTCGCATCAACATCTAGGTCATTAGCGACTACTATTAGAGTTAACGTTATGGTAACTATGAAGGTAAAACGAAATGGTGATGATAAGGGGTGAAAGGACGAACACACATACAAACATGCCCGAGGCGGGACTGGAACCCGCGACCCTTCGGTCCGAGATCACTACGACACTACTGCCTTAGCGACCTCGGCCACCGAAGGCTATTTTGTATGGTGACGGGTTCGGTGGTACAACAGCGTATCAGACTGTTATATACAAGTTTGCGAGTTCAAACCCGATCAAAGCCGTGGATTTGTAAGGGCGAAAAAATTCTTCCCACGACTTCCTTCGGAAGGGAAGAAATCCGGCTGTCCCATGTAGTAGATTTACTGCATGTGAAAGATCCTCAAGCCTAAAAGAAGCCTCTTAAGCTAAATTTAAATCGTCTGTTTCGTCCCTTAAGTGATACTCCATTTTACGGTGGATGGTGAAAAGAGAGTTGCGCCCTGATGGCCGGTGGCTCGCCACATAAAAATATATTACGTAACTAACTTTAACGATATCATCTACTCAAGTATTCCGTTTTATTTATTTTTACTCCCAAAAATATTTTAAAATCGATATTTAGACATGATTAAGTAAAAATGTAAGTTTGTCGCATAAAAGAGCAAAATGTATGCAGATGTGATTTGAATAAGTGGTTAAGGTCACTGAATAAAATTTGTAATTTGTCTTGAATGCTTCTAACCTTGCTTGATCATCCCAGAGTTGTCTCTTCAAGAATAAAAACAGTTTATTTCCGTTCATAAGAATGTGATTAGTCATCTGAAAACTATGGTCAGGCAGATATTGCAGAATAATTCATAAAATGTAATGTCTTGCCCTGTGAGTTACACGATTTATAGCCTCTAAAAATAATTGAATTTGAAAGAAATGAAACATTCGACAGTTGGTCGTATGTAAGTGTAGAATGTAATTTTAGCGATCTCCCTCGTTTTTCAAGCACAGGATAAACGACACAGAAATGCCAGGATGCAGTGATGTATTACCAACATGTACAAATCGATGTTCTCGGGACGTTCACAAACAGGGAAATGCGTTGGAAAATCCTACGACCTGGAAAGAACGGGTTCATATGTCTTCTCCACTGACAAGCACGCAGCCGTCTGCCCGGAATAATGAAATGCAGCGCTCAAAGGGAGAGAGAAGCAAACCTTTAAAAACACACATTTTCGGGCGAACGTCACATTTGATGAGCCTGCTCTGTTACGCAGTGTTAGGAAAGGTTAACAATATTGTACTCATTTGAAAAACTATTAATGTAAATGCAGAACATAATTTATAAAAGAATGTAAATTTGTACAGCGGGGAACAATGATTAACCTAGCATGTGCGGATTACTTTGGACCGCTCATTGTTTTGGGGAGTTTTCTAAAATATTTCACCCAACATGAGTAAGATTAATCTAAAATGACTCATAATAAATTGACTGTTATTATTAAAAAACTAAATGTAAGAGTACTTGAATAAATTTGTAGTGGTGGCAGAGGTATTGTGGTAGTGCTAGATTGTTAATTCAGGATTTCAGAAGTATCAGCCACAAACAACTTTATTTCAATATGAATTTTAACAAACTGGAAGCTCAGCCATACACATGTTACGGAACAAGGGGTCAACATGCCATCATCGGTGTCTCTACAATATTGAAAATGAACGAACAAATTAGCATATGAATAAGCCAAGAAATACAGAAGAAATACAAACTACAAATTAACACTTACAAATTTATATAAATAGAGCACATACTCAAGTAATATAGGTTAAACACGTAGTAGATCCTAAGTTGGCGCCATATTCTATGTTGTAAGAAGTACAGAGACGAACTAAGGGAAGTTGAGGGAAGAAATACAAATGTGGAAAAACCTAGTTAATAAATAAATTTATAATGGTGTAGAATTTTAACTGAGACTGTTAATTGGGACGTATTATGTTAGGGCTTTTAAAAAAATCTACATTTTCCAAAATTTTTATTTCGTTGTCTTCATTTTTGAAGTGAAGAATGTTGAAATGGGTATCCGGGTCAAAAGAGTGAATATCTTGAATTAGCTAGTTAGCAAATGTGGAATTTTTAGTTTGTCTCCACGATCTAAGGTGTTCATTGAGTCACTGAAAAATTTCCTAACTTTTTGTTCTGCATAAGCTGAATTACAATAGTTACATTTTAATAATTAACCCCCTGCTTTTCCCAATAAGGGTGCAGGAGATGTTCTGCTACAAAAAATGATTTGGAAGGTATTATGACTATTACAAGCTACATCATACTTCATCTACATTTACAGCTACGTCTGTTAACAACGCTAGCGGCTAAACCATTCAGCCGATTTTCTCCGAAATTGATATTCCCGTATTGATCTAGCTGAAGCCGCGGTCCCTTGAATTTGAAACTGATGCTTTACTTTTTGGGGGTACTTTACTTGAATACCCCGGGAAATTTTCAAAATTTTCAAACAAAATTCTCAATGGTTTTTGATTAAATTTTGTTGTTGATTAGTGTGAGGGATGTTGAAGAAAATGATGGTCTCATTTTTTGAAAAGTCTCAGTTTTCAAAAATTGCGAAAATTCAGAATTATTTCGACGTCTTCCTACAACTACAATTACGAAGAAGGCATGTTTCCTAATGAAATCTGTTTCTTAAAGATAGATTTTGAAATAAGGTCATGAACAATTTTTTGACAACGTTTTGAGTACTTTTCGCGTAATTCTGAGTACGGGCGAGAAATATGTGTTTTTTTAGCAGCATTCGTCAAAGATAATTTCATCAAAGATAATTTTTTAGATATTTGCAAAGTCCAGCTTCATGGTAACACTGATGGTTTACGTCTAGTGTGTTTCCTTCGTTTTTCTAAGTAAACCACCTATTGTTGTGAATAAGAATAGCAATAATTGCATTGTTGTTGTAGTGTTGTAGGTAGTTGAATAGAAATAATTGTATTGATAAAAATAGAAATAAAGTATTGTTGTGTAAATAAAACCCTGTTGTAAAAATGAAATAATTTGGAATGTCAGTTGGAAGAAATACCACATTTTTCCTCCCGACACATTACCAAACAATGTGCTATCAAGTGCAAAAAATGTGATTGATTGTCTTGTTTCACTGTAATATAAATATGTGAGCGGTTTTGGAGATAACATTGGACGCAATTCATATTCTCCTATGTTCTTTGGAATATTGCCAGCTTTCATTTCACGTCTCTAATATAAGATAAAAATTGTGTAACTTCTTTGAATTTTTTATTTTAAACCGACCCTCTTCTTTAAGGATCTTTCTGGAGGAAATCACGAAGCTCCACCAAAACTTGTAAAGCAAACGCAGTGATAACTCAGCGTCCGGAGGATGCTGCTTCTGAACGAAGGCCCTAGGGTCGAGTTCGGACGGTGGCAATTTAGTGACATTAGCTTTAGCGCTATGGTGGCTTTGATGTAACGGTTAACATATCGGTCTCTTATACACAAGTTCGTGGGTTCAAACCTGATAGAAGCTGTGGCTTTTTAAGGGCGAACAAATCCTTCGAACGTCTTCCATCGGAGGGAAAGTAAAGTCGGCTGTGCCATGTTCTCTATTTACAGCATGTAAAAATTCTCAGGTGTAAACAAAGCCTCTAAAGAAAATTAATATCGCCAGAAAATCAAAGTAACTCTAAAATCACTGCTCAGTTCCACAGACGGCTTTCCCAATGTAGTAAAACTCTCAGGAATCAAAAAACTGAACATTCTTAAATGGCTATTAATATTGTAGTGGTACCTGAGTTAGATTAAGCATAATGTATGCGTGTGCGCGTCCGTGACGTGTGAGCGCGTGCAGATGCGGTACTCACCTGGTACCCACCTCTCACACGGTACTACACAGGATGATGAGCCAACCGCGTGGACTCTACTGCTGGCTATAAGCACACAAAATACATACATATCGGCCTCCGGTAGCTCAGCGATGTAGCAAGACGGCTACTGATGGAAAAGGCTGGAGGACCACCTGGTAAAAGGAATGATAGGATTCGTCCGAAATATTAAATAGGAAGCATTTGAATTAATATTAATTTAATTAACGAAAGTTAAAAGGAGAGTGATAATGTCTCTTTAAATAAAAGACATAATACTTCCAATATAAGAAAGGAGAAAAAACAATACAATATAATTATTACAATTTACGTAATGAATTGCCGAGCCCGAGCGGTAAACTATTAATGAAAAATTCTAATTCTAAATCTTAAAATTAACACTGAACATACAACAACAAAGCTAATTAATTAAGGGATACTAAGTGAATAGTACACGAATAATACAATAAATGAATTTGACTAAAGGTTTAAACAATTACTGAAGTGTTATGTTCGAATGTCTTTAAATAGCTCGGCACCCGTGGAGACAAGGACTGGTACCTAGTATTCGGATGTTAATGTTTCCACACGGCTGTTCCGTACCGTCGCCGCTGGAGCTGGAGATCTGCGGCGATGGATATGTGATGCCACACGTCACTCTGCACCAACCGAGCGATTGGTCAGAGTCCGGGGGGAGACATGACCCAGCATGTGTGCCGCCGTGGTCTCATATTCACTGCCGCGCTGCAAATGTGCGAGTGAAAAACGTTGAAAACGTGCTAGTTTGGCATTCGCTGATGGACAGCCTGTAGCCCTCATTAGTGCCATTGCGGTGAGACGGTAACTTACGGCATGGCAAGACGCAAGTGCCGACTGCCAGCGTAGAGCCTGACCGACGCGGAAAGACATGAGCTGATGGGCAGCCAGTAGCCCTGATTGAATCTGCAAGTACCTAAAATCTGAGCCATCTGACCCGTCTGAGCTCTTACCCGCGGTGGTTCACAATATATAGCAAACCGCCTTCCCTCCCCCGACGCCGCGGTTGCTGCTACCGCGAGGCGCACACAGAGGGAGCGGAGGCGGTGCGCTTTCTCCCACTGTGAGAAGGGCACTCGAAACCTCTGAGAAAACGGCCACGGCCGCGCTGTACGCGCACGGCCGTGCCGCCGGCTGGGGGTGGCCGCACTTCGCGGCAGGCGCAAATGAGGGCCATAAACCGCGTATGCCAAATCGGGGGTTTTGAAGTGCGCCGCGCCACGCCTCGAGGTTGGTCGGTCGGCGGGGCTGGGAGACAAGGCGAGGTAGCCGTGGCGACGGGTCAAAGCGGCGCTGGCCGCAAAGGACCTCGGCGGCCGCGGAGCGCGACTCGCAGGCCGCGTAGGGGTTGAAATGAGATTCGCGTGCGTGAGCACATAACAAGTGAAAATGTAATTAAGTTTAACGTATTTATTTTTGGTAAAATTGTAAATTCTATGTTTGTCTATACAATTGTATAATGATAGAGATCGCTAGTGACCTAGACGTTATAAAGCGACTTTGAAAAAATTAATACATTTTTAAAAAACTCCCCTGTTTTGTCGCCAATGTGATATCTCCTTTCTGTGTTAGACGAATAAGGATGGAGCGTAGCAGAATTTGTGTGGTCGGGCGGAAGAGCAGAACTGATGGATTGAGCCTTGCGACGTACAATATGGCATTAATTGAATCGAATTATAAAGTAAGGTAAAATTCAGCCGCTGACTGGGGAAAATTCTAGTTGCCGTCAGCTCTAATCAGTAGTTTCTGATTTTTCAATAAATACTAGACCAATGCCGAAGCAATACCGTAACAGATAGTTCAGAAACCACTCGCGATCTTTGTTTCGTCATATTTGCGTCCTCCCTCTCTCTATTATTGAACACACACACACACGCGTGCGCGCGCGCGCGTACACACACACATACTTGATGGCGACACTACTACACATGTCGGGAATGTAATCATCGGCTGGACCGGTGCGTGCTGACAGAGAGGTATCTAAAGGGAATAAAGCACAAGCCGGCCTGTTGGTGGCGCTGGATCTAACGTTCCAGCAAAGCAGAAGCATTGACACTTCCCGAAATGTAGCGTACTACTCGCGCATCTTTTCTTGAACGATGACCTTGCTTCCCCCTCCCTGGAGCTATAAACAGCTGAATGCAAAAGATCGCAGCGAGCACTGATGACAACATTCCCAGCATTAAAACATCGTTGGCGCGAAACAGAAGCTAGTCAAAGCTAGTTGCTTTCATAGTCGAAAACTTCTGTTCAGCTTTATTACCATTATCTAAAGAAATGGCTGAGGCAGGTCCAGGACCTTCAAGGAAGGCACCTAAAACTCCTATCTACTGTCCTTGCTGTTGCCTACCCAGAGCGATGACCTGGCCGCACACATAGCGGGTTTGACCTATATCTACCAAAGGTTGGCATTACTGAAAATACTCTAGTGGCTGTCTTTGTAACTAATACCCCACTTCGCCCACATTTCGTCAATCTATCGTTCAAGAAAAGGTGCGCGAGTGGTACATTACATTTACTGGACCAAAGACCACAGCAGTTGACATGCTCCAGGAAACACGAATCAATCAATGAATCTGAACTTTTCAATGCCCCTGCCTTGGAGATTCCCGACCTCAACACTTCGGTGCACAGCGTGTTGCCTATGTGGACGTCACCGCACGGCGCGCCAAGCGACCTTAAGGCGGAAGAAAGGGACCTCCAGAAGGGAGATGGGGAATGGATCGCGATGAGGACCGAACAGAGGTGGAAACAAAGAAAAAGAGTTCCGGAAGAGGAGATGTACAAAGCGGGGTTACGGATACATTGACTGGAGTAATTTTTGGACGCATGTCACCTTGTTGATCACTAGAACGCCCTGCTTACTACTGCCTCCTAGAACGCCTATGGGAGATATTTCGAATCCGAGCTCTCAACGATACTTCTTCAGAAGTGTTAGTGAAAA
This sequence comes from Teleogryllus occipitalis, assembly GCA_011170035.1. Taxonomy (NCBI): domain Eukaryota; kingdom Metazoa; phylum Arthropoda; class Insecta; order Orthoptera; family Gryllidae; genus Teleogryllus; species Teleogryllus occipitalis. The sequence goes on from BLKR01001541.1 coordinate 272,514, forward strand.
ATGAACTTGAAAGTTTCGCTAAAATACCTTTTAGTAATATAATTTATTTATTACAAAATTCATATGCGCCAAAATATGTTTTAAACATTTTTTGTTATTACTCTTCTACGAGATGCAAGTGAAAGAACCATCTTGACGGGAACGCGAGTATGATAAAGAACGGATGAGGACTTGAACAGAAGAAGAAAAATGGTGAAAAGGAAACTATTTTGTATAGTATTACAGTAATAGTAGTAAAAACATCGAACTCACGCACATCATATACACACACTCATATACTCTCGTATGGGTACATGCTCTTCACCACGACACATCCCAGCAGACCGAACGGGAGCTATGAGCTTCTTCCAGCTTGGACAATGCCACGGTATCGGATGTCAAGTTTCAATGCAGGAGAAACACCGCGAACTTCCGGCTGCACATCATCCACTACACTCTCGAATCTAAAAACAAAATTATTTGACTCACCAGGAACACGAAATATCCACAGCCGCATTGGATGCAAAGCAGGCACAGCGCCGTTGCCTGCACTTTGTCGCCGCTGCATCGGTGGCGCTCGAAGCGGGAAGAGAGATATTTTGAGGACAATAAAACCGGGAGGCGGCTGGAGCCGCCAGGTGTTACTGAGCGGGGGGTCACTCTGCCCACCCTCCCCCTTTCCCTCCTTTCACACAACCGCACTCTTGGCGTTGCCATTTGCGTTACAAACATAATTTTCATTTAACCAATTGTGGGAAATGTCGTAAAAATGGTACAATACTTTTCAAACATGAAGTTCCTCTTTGAACTAAAGAAGCATTCGGATAAATTAATGATAAAAAATGAAAATATTTGTGTGCAATCTCTGCAGTTCATAAAGTAATAAATACCAAAGACAATCTTCAACATGAGAGATCATTGACTTGTGTTTCGGTTTTCTGCAGTTGTACGCATTCGATGCAAGATTTTGAATACAAGCGACTGCTCTTTGAATAGCCATGTCGTGTGTCTGGAAACTCAAACTGTCGTAACGAAGCTAATTTCCACCCGACAGAGAGTTGTCAACTCACAAAAAGCAACAAAAAACAAAAACAAAAAAAAAGGCATTTCACGCGCCCCCAATAAGTCTCATTTGCGCCATCCGTCGAGCTGTGGCTGCGAATGTAAACAGGAGAAATCTCTCAGCTCACAGCGACCCTATGCGTCTGTCCATGCACATGAACGACAACCTTCCCTACCATCGGGCCCGCCTCTTTCCTACCTCACCCTCCTCAACCACTCCCAGCCTCGCCTCTCGATGCCTCCCTGTCTCACACACCGTTATGTGACCCCGTTTCATTTTATAGCCAGTCTCGCTGTTGATACCTTTACTTTTGTTTCATTTACTGTTGATACCTTCCTTCACATGATCCATTTAGAGCTAATTGGCCCTGCTGTCAATTTGTTCTCAGTGGTTCGAAACATTTGAGATTATAATTACCTGGAGTTTACCGAAAGATTCTAACTCTCTTCTTTTCGCCAATGTGGAGCCTTCAGCTGACTAGGTTTTAAACGAGTTGTTTTTAACATTCTCATGATTTGCAAGAATGTATTTAGTTCATTATAGTAAATCATTTACCTTTTAACAAAATCTATGAATGTATAGGTTGTTGAAATAGCACCGATTCTATTACGATTTTTCACAATTAAGAAAACTTTCTTCAACTTTATTATTGTGCTTCTTTCTTTCCACTCACACTCGTTGTCTCGATCCATGTTATTTCGGTGCAAAGAGCAGCAGAGGTGTTTGCATCGTGCGCTTCTTCTACTGGACAAGAAGATGAGGCCAGTACCTGTGCACATAACTAGAGAATTGCCAGGGGATGCCATAATCAAGCGTGTTGTTCAAGACTAGTCTAGTAAAAATAATCGTCTAGTAGCATATTCTGAATAGTCGTATTAATTAATAGAGAGAGAGCAAGTGCTGGAATAACATAAAACGCCCAACTATTTTAATGTGTTATGTTTATAACGCAGTAAAAGAAACAAATAACCATTCTTGACGGCCGGCGTTAGGAATTTAAGTCCCTTAAGAGAAAAGTAAATTTAGGCGTTTTTACTAAGGTAGCTGATGAGAATATATTTCTTACTTTTGAACATTTCATCTTGCGAGACAGTGGTATTATGAAACTTATTGAACGACACTTCGCGAATATCAGAAATAACTGACTTTGTTTCAAACGTCGACTATCACCTCGATTTAAAATATCATTTGAACTGTTATTTTTTCTGCATCGCCCTCTTCAGGTTAATAGCTAACTTTTGTTATCGACGTTGCACAAAACCAACAATATCTCAATCTGTGCAGAGTATGATATCAATGAATTAAAATGCAAGGCTGTGGTAATAAGCAGAGGAAAGCCTCGTGTTGTCCTCCTGCGCGCTGGCTTCTTCCAGTCCACGTTTCCCTCCCCTCAGAATCTCTCCTTGGGCGTTGGTATGCCGCGGGCGACGCCGCGTTCCCGCACGCGCTGCAGGCGGTAGGCGGCAGGCGTTGGACGGCGCCTGCAAAAGCGCAGGCGAGACCCATTTGTCTTGCTCCGCCCCGCTGGCAGCGCCCTGCCGCCCCGCGCCGCCAAATGAGAACAGCCCCGCGCCGTGCGCGATCCAGTCACCCACCCTCTTCACACCCCTCTCACACTCTTTCTTCTCTTGCTTCCCCTCTGACTTCGCTCCTTTCCTCCGCTATCCTTTCATCTCTTCCTCTCATTCCACCCTCTCTCCCTTTCACTACCACTCTCCCTTTACATCCCTCCCTCTCTCTATAACTTTCTTTTAACTCTTTTGGCCTCTCTCTCTCTATAACTTCTTTTCACTCTTTTGGCCTCTCGCTCTTCATTCCCTTCTCTCTCCCCCTTCCATCATCTATTTTTTATCTTCTGTTGTCTCTCATTTCCTTCCTTCCTATCCATTCATGAAATCACACTCCATTCGTTTTTTATCCATCTCTAGCTCTCTCCCAATCTCTTCCTTCTCTCCTCCCTTCCCCTCCCTTCCCCCTTCTCCCTTCCTTGTTTTCTTTTCCCTTTTCATTTACTTCTTTCTATTCATCTTTGTCCTCTATCCTGTGACATCTTCAGAGACCTAAATGTGTCTCAAAATGGGCTAACCGAAAAAGATTTTGTTTTTATTTTTTGGTGTTTGGTTCATGAAACTTTATTCAAAATATTTTATTTAACATCAGCTTATATTGAAATCACTAGTAAGTTCATTAATACTTTACTAAACATTATATATTAAGTTAATGTGAATAGGACACACATTATTAAAAAAAATGATTAATTGAGACACAGACGTGACCCATAATTGTGAGTGTTGAAGTTGACTATACCACGGTTTTCTTTGAGCGGACGTCTTCCTATTCAGTTTTTTTAGTTTTCGATTGTCAAGTTATATGGAATGATAACATCTTACTTGTCGTAGCCTTTCATTGATTTGCGTGTCTCAATCAAACGTTAAACAAACTGTCTCTCAAAAGTTTAAAGGCATTGTTTAAGATAATCCCTCACCATGCTCTTTAAATAAAATCTTAAGTAACTATTTTCCAATAGTTGTTCTTATTTTCATTATTTTTTTGCCAGACTTGAAACAGTTGCTTACGCCTCGTTTCCACACTGTCAGACGTATCCACGCTGTGTTTATGCCGCATTCAGCGCTTGCTTCTGATCCATATGTGGTTGCTATAGTTACGCTACGTGTATAGCGTACGCACTACGTACGAGCGATTTTCGAAAGCAGTAGCAGCTATATTTTGAGAACAATGCCTGCACAAAACATCCCCAATCTCAATAGTAATTTTGCGAGCAGCTGCTCGAGCAGATGTTGAAAGAGGCAGCAGAAATGTTGCATTGTCAGACA